>BSBK01008086.1:5000-97500 GCA_027943335.1 Chamaecyparis obtusa | reverse complement strand
GAGAAAATTTGGGCCTAGGGAGAGTATGTTCTCTCCATTAAACCTTTAATGCACCACCAAATAACCCTTAGAAAATAGGGTAAAACATGCACATCATTTTTTTTGAAAAATTTTGCCTTAACATGTGCATAACATAAGATAACATTTATAACAATGAATGCATAAGGACAATTATCATTTCACGATCATCAATAACTAGTTTTCTTGACACACTTCCAAGAGTTCCAAGGCACCCAAATCTACAACTGGAACAAAATTCCCACATTCCTCAAGTTTCCTCATAAGATCGGATGAGGTCCAATGAGATACCTACTAGGCCAAGCTAGTTCAAGTCACATGACTACCCATAGAAGAGACTAGGTCAATCCTCCAAATTCATCTAACCACAAGATTCATGTTAACTACCAATTGAAATGTTCCTACAATAATTAGGCATACCAGTTTATTTTAATCATTACCTAAGGTGATCACCCAATTAGGAATCATCATAAAAGTAAGGACAAGAAAATTTTCTTCTAAAACCAATCTCTCAAGCTTGATAAGGTGAAGGTGCCAAAGGATAGGCATCAGTACTATTCTATAGGTGTAGGCACCAATTCACAAAAAATGTTTGTCTAATGGACACAGAGATTCCAATATACTTGTAGATGTTGAAGTATCCATACACAAATTTACAGTCATGAAATCATGACGACTTCTAGCACTAATCTCGGAGCTCTAGTCAATGTGTTGGAAAGGGGCTTAGATGAAGGTGGCAAAAAAGAGGATTTTTCTTAGGGAGAAAGAGGTGGATGGGGAATGAGGACTAGAGAAAGTGTCAAGAATAAATCCCCTACCGCAAGGAAGTGTTCCAATGATATCAAGACTATCATTGGTAGAATGGAGGAAATTGAAGAAAAAATGGAGGAGGCCCTTAAGGGTCAGCTTTGTGAGGCTTCTACTAGGGTCTGATCTGGTTCTTCCTTTGGGGGTTTTATGCTTTGCTAGTGTTTTTTGTATTTTTTGTTGTTAGGATGGTTGCCTCTTTGTAGACCTTTTTTTTGTTGGTTCCCATTTTTTTTCGATGGTCTTTAATGCTTGTTCCTTTGTTGTAATTATTTCTAAAGGGTTATGGGTCCCTTCAAAACCTACTTTTTCTTATAATCAAAACCATACACCAATTTACAAGAGTAGGAACTGATCCACAATTTTACCTTGTCGAGTAGCCTAAAAATTATTATGCTAATGGGGGTAGAGGTGTTAAAAACTAAGTGGTCATGCTAATCTGTGCATGCGTTGAAATGAAGGCACACATGCTAATCCATGGTTTCCAATCTAAATACAAGGAAATTTATCCAAAAACATATGCATACTTTAATGTATGACTAAATTACATCTAGTCCCTCATCAGGATGTACAATTACATGATTCTTGTGGCCACTTTGAAAACTCAAGTATAATATCATTATTATAATTACAAGATCAATTACATTATGATTTTTAAATACAATAAGAATAATCTAAACTAAAAAATAAGCATGGAGAAGTGTAGTAAGGCATGATCTAAAGTATTTGAATCTGGTCTACCTCTTGTACACTAGTCCCCAATAGTGGCTTGTCAGACCACTCAACCATGTGGTACCTTTAAGGCCACCCCCGCCATGCTCGTGGAGATAGTCACATGGCCCAAACAAGGAAGCAAGAAAATAATGGTTAAAAGCTTACAATCATATCATTAAGTACATATATAATTTAGATAATCAAAGGCTTGCATAATAGAAACATAGAGCTACAATCAACATGAAGAGGCATAAATTATAATGCAATACTAAACATACTTAAGAAACCAATATCCAAAAGGTGCTAATCATAATATTAAGACTTAGGTGTTAGAGTAGAAAGCATAAAGAGTTTCATCAGGTGTGAGAACAAGTACCACACTACTCCCCAACATAAATCACCTCTCATCAAGACAAGAATATTAGACATATAAGAATAACTGACACATGCTCATACATGTGCAAATTGCCATATCAAATTACCTAATCCTAAGGTTTGTCTTCACAAATGAATGAGGTACAATGCCACAACCAAGGCAACACATAGCATCCTCAAAGGATGTAAATTTCATAATATCATCATTCTACATGGTTTACTCAATTGGTCTTTACCAAGCAAGTAGATCCTTAAATGATCACACAATAAGATAAACATTTCTCCATTGACCAAAATGCTAAGAGGGCGGATCTCAACAAGATCTTGTGAAACCAAAACAACATCAAATATAGGGATAACTTTAAGAAACAACCCTAGGATAAAGATGTAAAATCTTGATGAATCTTTCATTAGTTGGGGGGGAATAATAATTTTATTAGTGAAATTTTTAATTTTAAAGGAATTTTATTTTTTTAAGAGAAACTTTAATATTTATATTAATAAAAATTGGTTCAAAAAGGGTTCCCAGAGAAAAGAACCAGTAAAGAAAAACTCCACTCATTGCCTATTACAATAAGCAGAAAGAAGTGTCTGTAGCTAATGAGTGTATCTATTTATCTACCACACCATATATTATTACAGGAGCACCCAAACCCAATACATAAGGGCTCCAAACAAAAGGGAGCCATTTCAAAAATAAACCCACCCTATACATAACACCCAAACCACTTGTTCATGATAGATACATTACATTACAAAGAAGAACACAAAGTTCATGAACTATCAAAAATAATAGCCACATCTTCTCAACTCCCAATGGTACCACAAGAAAGCCAAGCCCAAGAAATCAATAACTTCAAGTCATTGAATCGAACAAAATTTAGAGAACATTATGCCATCAAAGCATCTAGGAGAGAAACTGAGCAGGTACCCTAATCAAAATACAACATCTCAAAGCAATAGGTGAGATCCATGATTAAAAAAAATTGATACCAAAAAAAAACCATAAGGAACTCAGTCACTTCCAGCCAACAGAACCATTCTAAAATCACCATTATCATGGGACAAAAGAAGGCCAAAATTAATACCACACGATCTGAACTATGGACGCCCATATATAGAAAACTGACCGCAACCATAATGCTTTACCATTGTGTGAAACCGAGCATGAAAAACTATAGAATTTTTTTTAATCATTATGAAATTCTATAAATTCTTGGCAAATCTATCATTATTGTGGAGGAAAATAATAATGAATTTGGCAAATGTTTTACTTTTAAAGGAAAATATATATAGTATATTAGCAATTTTTTTTATTGTAAAGGAAAAACATTTAGTTGTATTGGTAAAGTGTTTTAAATCATACAAAAATTGTACAAAACATTGGCTAATATTTTGTTGTTTATGGGGAAAATATAATTTTTTTGGCATTTTTTTAATCCACATTGTATTAATAGCCACTTGCCATGAATCATGACTCGTTATGATGGGTCAATGCTAAATGGTAATAAATGTAATAATTAAGGCAACATCACATCAAATCTTAAGAGAATAAAGCCTTGATTTGTTGCCAACTTTCCTACATGGTGGTATCGATAATTGTGTCCATAGGGAAAGGAACACATACCTAACAACTATCATTCAACTATTATAATTTATAAATTTATTATTTACAATTTTTAGATGATCCAAGGTCAATGTTTTAAATTCTATATCAGACGCGTGTCAAATTTGTATACTTAACTCTGCATCATAACCTTGAACATCGACCACAACTAGTTCAAAGGAAGGTTGATAATGTTGCACTATTGTGATAAATGTTAAATAAATGTCTTGTCACTAACATTCTCAAGTATGATCATCTACACATGTTGTCCAAGTTGGTACTGATGGAATGATGTTATTCCAAATTTTGCACTCTCTTCCATTTATGGCAAAGATTTACAAAGAGATATCAAAGATTTAACGCAATACATTTGGAAATATAATATATACATGGCTTGCTTTGGCCTTTGTAAAGGACAAAGAATTTTAATAGGGTTAAAAATGGAATTAATAAGGACTGGGATTTATTATCAACCCATGATAAATAGATTGAGCAGCATCTTTAGGCTATTTATAGATGATTTAGGCTTTTTTCTTCTTCAATTCTCCTTGGGTAGATAAAGTGTAGTACTTGGTTGAAAGTCTAGTTTAGGCCTTTTTCAAATATCATGTTTATTTCTAAATTCTCTTTGAGTTTGGGTAGATAGAGTGTGGTAGGCTAGTAGCTAGGTGTACACTATAGAATATAAAGATGGATGGTCCTATTCGGTTGACAAATGAGGAGACACAGATGACCTTTTGGGCACTATAATAGATGAGACTTTGAAATTATTTTGTACAAAGGTTGGAACATTCATAAATGAGGTCGTGAGGATGGTGTTGAGCCATTAATTTTTGGTATCTATTGACATACACCAAGTGAATATGGACATTACGTCCCAATTTTTGGTGTCTCTTCTGGACCAAAGGAGACTAGGTGGAGATACTTTTGTTGCTAAAGAAGGTTTGTAAAGAAGAATTCTTGGGGGGTCACATTCAAGTTTCTGTCCTGGAACAAATAGGGGTGGGGATCCCATGGCCAAGGGATATACCCAAGCCCTTACAGCCAAGAAAAAATATGGCTCAACAACCATTTATTATAAACTTGAATGATGAGAAACTGGAGAAACATAGGCAATGGGTGATGATTAGGAGGGGTTTCTTCCATAAATGGTTTCTCCTTGATGAAACATGATACTATAGATGGTTTGAGGATTTTTATAGCTTATCATATTTGACACAATCCACTTAGAATGAAGGGAAGGAGAGCACACTAATTTCTTGAAATGAAAGGTTTTTAAAATTTTGTAGGTGGCCCTACTTTTTTGAAATAAAGAGCACCCTACCATTGCTATACCACCTTTTGGATTTTGATCTCGAAGGGATTATTGTAAATTTTGGTAGAAGTAGGGGTATTTCCACTTCCAAGTGTAATCAAAATTTTATGAGAATTCATTATTCTATATGTCTTCCAGTTACTCTTCAATATAAATATTCATAGACATGTCAAATATTAATGAAAATTTTGCAAATTATATAAAAATGCTTTGTCATAGTGAGTAGATTTCAGTTTTTGAATGAAATGGACAAAGGGTTTGCAATAAAATTGTGTGTGATTTTGTGAATCTCTAATGTAACAATTGAAGTTACAATTATTGCTCCTAAATGCATTGCATTATTTATGAATTCCTTAATTTATTCATTATTTATTTATGCTCCTAAATGCATTGACTACCTTAATTAGTTTTAATTTGGGTTCAATTTATCAACCAAAATTAAAAGACTAAAAAGAGTAATTTCACCAAGTAATTAAGAATTTTCTAATAACGTAACTAACAAAAACATAAAATCTATTATTTTATATTAATGTAGTTTGGGGTCCTTACATCCATTTCATTCATGCTTTCCAAATAGAGGACTATTTCCAAAACCTCTTTTATAAAAAAATATATATAAACTTCTTTCTTCACAAAACAAGAAGTTTTATTCATGAAGCTTTCTATCATAATGCTAAGTATTAATAATATTACTATAGTCTATACTAGGGTCTAGACCTATATTTGGATTGTGTGTATGTTATATTGTATGTTATAGAAAACAAGGGTGAGAGGATGCATCTACCAAACTAGCAATAACTCAAAAATACAAAATATAGACCAGAGAGTGCCCCATTCTTCAAGCATTTTGAGCATGTCGATCCCTTGCTACATTCACAGCCTCTCATTCTTCCTCCATTCTATCTAGCTTGAATTTCTTAGCACTAAGAATGACTAAGAAGTGCTCTCCATAGTTGGCATGGGATTCCTCTTTTGCAATGTCCTCCACGTCCCACTAGTCTTCAAAAATCCATTCATCTCTACTCTACGACTCCATCTTCCCAAAAATATTGGCCGCATCCACTTCATTGAATCCATATGAATCATCAAGAAACCCTTTAATGGTTAGATAGTCCCAATGTCAATCATCCACTTTCGGTTCATTGATTTTGGCCAAATACAATAGAATAATAATGTTGATGTTTATGTCACCCCACCAAGCCTGTAGTAACTCCACATTTTTTGTTTGCACAATTGGGTATTTTCGCACCTCAGATTCCTAAATGTATTACTTTTATGGTAGGGGAATGAGGAGATTCCCATTTAAATTATCAAGCACAACATCAATGTATTTTAGATATGTATCCTTGTATACCATATTCTAGGTGAGATTTTTTGCCCATTACTTGGAAACCCCCATATATATGACCATGGCCATGAAAGAAGCCAGAATGTATGAGATGACCTTGTGCCTCCAATACATAAGTACAAAATATAGACCCAACATTTTCTTAATTGCATGCATAATGTACATGTGGTCATTCACCGGTACACCCCTTAATCACTTATTAGTGACTTCCCCAATAAATGTTCCTTGTGATTTTTTTGTATTGAACATTGGGTGTGTCCATCTCTCCCAACTCAATACTTATCATTTCCAACACTCTTTTAGTTTTGAAGTGGATACTAGAGCCACCTCAATGTCTAATTTATATGCAAACGATCAATTTGATAGTGGACACTTCACTTACAACTCACAAGTTACCTTGAGCAATATGAATCATATGATCTTGCCTTGTGATCATAAATAATTAATTTAAGCGATACGATCTTTGCCCTTTTTTGAAATTTAGGGAGGTCATGTCACCTTATGCCCAATCAAAGTACACTAAATGTTAAAAAAATTAGGGAATAAATGTTTATTTGTTATTATCATTAATAGTTTCCATCACTTAGTACCTTAGCTCCACAAAATATCATTGCCAAACTGGCAACCAATTGTAGTACCAAAATCAATAATTTAATAAGCTTTAAAACCTAAAACCCTAAATAGCATATGGGACCCATTGTCCCACTAATACCCATGTAGCATAATCTACAATTAATTTATTTATCATTGGATGATCACAAATCAATGACGTAAACTTTATTTTAGGCTAAAGTTCTGAAGCATGAAAATTTGTACAAACTTCCTCTTGAAAAGAGACACATGTCAGGATGATGTGTTAGAGTGATTGAATAAAATTTTAAAAGTTCTAATTTTTGTAAGTTCATAATGTCCATGAGGCCAAACAAGAAACAACCCATGGGACTCATTGTCCATTGCCAACTAATACCCATGTGGCACAAATTTGTCATTGGAAATTTGTGATTTAGCTAAGTATACTATATTAACTACTTATTACTCAATAATGAGCTAGTTCAAATTTCACTATAATGAATAATATAAATCAATTTAATGACTGTTGGATGATCATAAATGAATGAAATAAGCTTTATTTTGGGCTGAATTTATAAAGGATAAAAAATTCCAGAAACTTCCTCCAGAAAATAGACATGTGTCAGAGTGAATTTTCAAATTGAATGAATGAAAGGTTTGAGTTATGTAACATCCATGAGGAAAAACAACCTATGGGAACCACCGTCCAACTGATGCCCACATGTCACAAATTTGGCATTGGACATTGGTGATTTAACTAATTATACTTAATTAACTATTTTTAATTCACTATAATCTAAATCAATTTAATAATCGTTAGATGATAGCAGATCAATGACGTAATCTCTATTTTGGACCAAAATTGTAAAGGATAAAAATAATTCTACAAACTTCCTCTAGAAAAGAGACATGTATCGGTGTGACATGTCAAATTGAATGAATGAAATCTTTGAGTAATGTCCACAAGGACAAACACTAATAGTTATGGAACCCATAGATAGCTAGTGTCACAGATTTGTCATTGAATTTTGGTAGTTGCAAATTTAATTAACTATAAATAAATTTTAATTATATAGTTAGTTAACTATAAATAACTTTTAATTATATAGTTAGTTAACTATAATAAATTCATTCACAAATCACCATTGGATGATAACAGATCAATGACATAAGCTCTATTTCAGGCTAAAGTTTTGAAGCATAAAAACCTCTTCAAAATTTTTTTGGAAAGGTGACATGTGTGACATATCGGTCTTTAGAGAGAAGGAATAAAATTATTAAAATAATGAGACTACATCCAGAATAATATGATTCTACAAATTTTCCCCTTTAGGCTTTGATGATTTTGAAATTAAGGAAGATTTGTCTTTGGACTAACTAGTTAACCAAGGAGATTCAGAAATGAGATTAAGGGTTGATGCAACAAAGTTTGTGTGTACCTGTCTATCTATTCATCATTTCAATTTCAAATTATAGCTAAAATATAAAACACAGGTACATCTCATGTTTATTATTTTTTAATCTCATGGTTTAGATTGTAGAATTAGGGGTTGAGGGTTTACATTTTTTAGCTTGTCTACCACCATGTTTGACCATTACCAATGATGGGAAACTAAAAGGAAAAATGATAGAAAATACTTAGATTGTACCCAACTAGTTAAAACCCTTGGTTTCACTAATGAATACCATGATATTTATGATCCTATAATTCATGGTAGGTGAACCAAAAAAATAAAAAATTGGAGAATAAGGTAGAAAATACAAGGGGCAAGGTGCGACATTAAGTTTTTAACAAAATGTTAAGACCAAACACAAATAAAATTACATCGTGTGATGCTGGATTGGGAAGCATGATGTTACCTCAAGTTTTCCCTTGTCCAAAAATTGTCATGGTTTGCACCCAAAATTATAACAAAAAAAGAAGAGAAATTGTTAATAAAAACACCCAAAAAGAAATTTTATCCATCACCGAGGAAGAATTTAATTTTTTTTGGACTTAGGGTTTAGAATAGAAAATTCAAACTTCCACATTGACCTAGAAAATCTTACAAAGGATTATGAGAGAATCAATGAAGATGAAAAATAATAATTCTGAGAGGTATAATAGTGGAGGGTACCCAATTGGATCAGAATCACAAGCCTCCTTATAATATTGATATTTTTGTGTCATGGGTTCAAGATAATGTTATCTTGCTAACATTTTGCCTTGGATTGGAAAATAATAGGGAAGTGGGTGCAAACCTTCTTAAAATAATATTTAATATATATTGTGTTACTCAACCAGGTAGATATAATTTTATTGAGAAAATTGTTCAATCTTGCAAAATTAATTTGTAATGATTAAAAGAGGTTCCTCTAAGACATCTAGATTCACAACCTACTCGTGTCGTCTTCTTCTAGAAAAATATGATAGAATGTTTGAGACCAACAAGCTTGAAATTAAGGTGTATAAGAATGATGAGAAGAGAACAATTGCTCCAATATATGAATGTATCCCTAAGATAAGGATGCATGATAACAGAAGGAACTACACCTTTGTAAACTTATTTTTGGCACCAATGTATCATGAAATTACAAACACTCTAATGCCTAGATTTCTCATGTCTTATAGAGATTTCATTCAACTCAAACATCAAATACAATTGGTTGACTGGTTCCTCATGGAAGAATATATTGTGTTAAGGTTTTATGGATCAGGAGTAGAACCCCACAAATGCATAATACATGTGATAAATAGGGTTTTTGCATTGGAATGTGTATGAAAGATAGAGAGTTCAAATGAAAATTTTCATGGTCAGCAAAAGAAGACCATATTTCCTTTGTTGCCTTTCTCATGTGGAGGATTCAAATTTGAGAGAAAACCATTTAATGTAGCACATGAATTTTTGAAAAAAATAAATTTTGATGTTGATAGTTACTAGCAATTTGATCCATGCAATGTCATTAAATCAAGGCTTGTGGCAAATAAGAACTCTACAAGTAGAATTCAACATGAAATTAAACCATTTCTAGAAATTTTGAAAAATAAAGATTCTTGGGATGAGGTCAAAAAGTGATGGAGGAAATTACAGGTGATAAAAGTATTTCTCTAGAACAATTATGAGCACAAATTATGGTATTACACCAATAAAGAACAACATAGCAAGGCACCCAAATTAGGAGATCTGATTTTTTTTAGAAAAGAGCTGATGTTCCATCTACTAAAAAAATATGTCACAATTTCTATATAAAGCTTGTGTGGATGTACACTAGGCTCAAAACAAAATCACAGATTTTTAGACTATGAGATAGATTCTAGGTAAACCAAAAACTAGTGTAGATTTTGAAGATATCTTAGAGGATACTGATTTTAGCCAATTATGAAATAAAGAGAATCTCATTGAAGCATATACTAATAGTGATACTAATGGTGACAAGGAGATACCCTCGAGTCCCACTACAATAGCTACTAGAGACTCTACAAAAAAAATTGTTTTGAGTGATTTAGTGAAACATACATATACTAAAGTGGTAGCCATGCTAGAAAAAATGGGTTATGAAGGTGGTGGTTTAGGGCCTGAAGGAAAAGGTCCTTGAATGCCATTATTGGTGGAATTTCCAAGAAAACATAGTGAACAACTAGCCATTGGATTTGAATCAATAGGGAAAGGTATTATTGTTACACATGTACCTCATTTTATAAAACCTACAAATCTAGAATATATCAAAACTCAGATCCAATCAAAACCAGAACATGGTGGTGAATCAAGTGCTATTGTTACTTGTGGGGATGGTATGGGTACTAGTACTAGTTGTGGTGAATAATTGCAACAACAAGAAATATCTCACAAGAGGCCAATAGTAGAAGATACTATATAGGATCCTAGTGATCAAGGCAATGTGAAGAAATAAAAAGATGTTAAAACAATGATGAGTACAACTCCAACTCCATCAATTTCCACTACAAATATATTGTTTGCAACTTTAGAACAAAATCCTCAAAAGAGTTCAATAACTCCAGTTGTAAGTGATAGTGGGGCATGATTAGGAATGGTTATTGCTAATCCTCAAAATTCATTAGTTAAAACTAAGGCATGGGTAGAGGCTCCTACACATTGCAAGTGTTATTTCACCATTCAAGCATTCAATTGCATGAGAAACCCTACATTTTCATTACAATACTTTCATTGATTAATTTATAGACAGAACAAATGTGAGTAAAGAAAATAAGAAGATAATGAAGAGGATTGTGTCTAATGCATCTATAAAAGAACAACCCACATCAAACATGGTATTTCCCACATATGACCCAAACAAAGAATTGATGTAGTACGTTGTTTTTATGCCTCCGAATAAAAATAAAAATGTACCATGGAGTCAAAAAGATCCCTTTGAGTTTCACATTAGCACCATCCAAATAGATTTTTCTAGAGTTAAAAATGTATACAAAATTAGTGTATCAAAAAAGACCAACAAAGTGGTCTACACATCAATGCTCAAATTGGAGAGAGAAAGTAAAATAAGTTGGAGAAACAAAAAGAAAAGTTACAGGAAGACTTATAAAATGAGAAAGCAAAGAAGAAATCAATAGATAACAAGAATAGTGAATTATAGAAAAGGATTTTTTTTTTGCTTCTACATCTATAATTATAGAGAATGAATAGACGAAGGCAAAACTAAATGAACTAAAATAAATATTGGCTAAAAGTATACAAAAAATTGAAAATGAAAGAGCCTCTTTAGCACAATTATATAAAAATATGGAGAATGTTGTTGCCTCAACAAAAAATTTACAGAACTAATTGGACCATCATATGAAAAGAGAAAAATAGCGAGAAGAAAACATGTAGGAAGAAAGAAAAAGTGTTGAAAGACTGACACAAGAGCTACAAAAGGAAAAAATATATAATTAAATCTTTCCATAACATATTGAACAAAACTATGAAACATACAATGAGGTATATAAAATAAATAAAAATTGGGGGCAAATAATGCAAAATAATGACTAGGAGTGTAAATGCTTTGAATTGAATGGAAGTTTGAGAGTACATTATGGGAAGCTTAATTAATACATTTCTTAGAACATAAACATTTATTCAAGAGGTAAAATTGTAAAAACAAATTTTGCAAATAATCTACAAATCCAATGACAACTATTTGGCATCTAAGGGAATTCACAACTGCATTGATGCCTTAGTAAAGACATCATCTATCATTCAAATATTTGTGAAACCATGAAAAACATAGGAATTTTTGGATAAGGCAATTTTAAAGGTGAATAAGTTGCATGTAAAGTATATAAATTGATAAATCTTGGTTTTTCAAAGAGTGCTGACACAACAAATCAATATATTGGAAATTATGCTTTCAAAATAAAGATGGAGGAGAAAATGAAGCATGATTTAGACCAATTTCCTAAGGACATAAGTGAAAATATTTTTGGATTACATCAAACCATTGATAACCTTGAATGCAACATTGGATAAAACATTGGTGTTAAGTTCCTCTGCCAAATATGAATTGCTAACAAATTTGTAGGTCACTTATCATACATTACAACAAATTGGACTTCCATCGAATGGAGAGTGGAGCACCCTGTAAAAATTGATGCAATGATTTCATAATGTGTATTGTATAGTTTGTAATCCCAAATTATATCAGGTTTTATTCTTTTCTCTATTTGTAATTTTAGGGTCATTTGCAAAGGGTTCTAAAATTTTGTATTGACTCTTGAGGGTAGATGAAATAGATATACTTTTGCATACTAACTCACACAAAATTGTGTATTGAGTTATTTTTATGGTTATATTTTGAAAGAATT
Source organism: Chamaecyparis obtusa (assembly GCA_027943335.1). Taxonomy (NCBI): domain Eukaryota; kingdom Viridiplantae; phylum Streptophyta; class Pinopsida; order Cupressales; family Cupressaceae; genus Chamaecyparis; species Chamaecyparis obtusa. The sequence goes on along the minus strand of BSBK01008086.1, from coordinate 84,947 downwards.
AATGAAAATCTCACCATGTATAAATAAACATTACTCTATCAATAAACATATTTATTGTTTCTTCTTTTCCCATTTTTCAATTTTATGTATGCTTTGTTATTATGCTATTTTCTATCTATAAATAAAAATTTGAAAAATGCAATTGCATATCAATGTTAAATTTCATTGATAGAAACATAAAATATCATCAACCATATTTAGGATTTTATAATATAAATGATCAAATACAGTAATAAGTTTATTAAATGCCTAGTAACTGCTAGTGCTAAATCCCTTAAACTTGCCAACAGTGAAAACAAAAGTTATGCTCCCCGCACCGAGACTGTATTTTAATGACATTCATATGTATGTGTCCAAAACAATCATGCATTTATCACTGAGACAATCACTAAACTCACAAAAAAAAAAGTGTCCCTTATGTTTCTAATCTTTAATGGGTTTATTTTGGCTTATATTGTGTTTATATTATGAATGGTTATTTTTTATTCCTTTTGATGTGTTTAAATCAACCTACAGATGTGGAATCTCGGGAGGGTATCTAAACTTGTATTTTGAGATTTTGATTTGAATTTGTTTATGTTGCTCTCTTTTATGGAAATGTGTGGAGTAGAATCTCCAAAAGGATTTGTTGAGATATTTTTTTTCTTTTTTTTCTATCATTTCTACATGTTTAGGTTTAGGGTTGATCCTAATGATGTGGATCATGAGAAAACACCCAAGAATCCAAGGGAGGGATGTTGTGTTGAAGAGTCCCAAAACCCCTAGATAGATTTTGTATGAGTAGGGTTTATTGGTACACTAGGTGAGTGGATCACTATAGGATCCAAGGTCATGGAGGTCACTAGGATAGCCTTTGGGTGAGTTATGTGTAAGGAAAACTTAACATTAATTAAAATGGTTGAGAATGGGTAAGGGTTTAATAAAATTTATTAATAAGATAAAACATTGATTAATAGTCTGCATAGGTCCTATTGGAGTACCAGGGTCATTGTAGCTGATGGGGCAAGCCGTATGAAGATGCCAGAGTACATGACTGCTAGGAAGGATCCCAACATAAAGGACTATTTGATGACACTCACCTAGCCCGTACTCTAGAGAACTCTCCTCTTGTTCTTTGATATTTGTATTATAATATTGGTGCTTTGATATTTGTACTTTGAAATTTATGTTTTGATATTTACAACTTGTTCGATATTAAATTTTTTTTGTTGTGTTGAGAAGGGATATCCCATACCCTTAGACAACCCTAGATTTCCTATGTTGACTTTGGTTCTATCTCCTAGCACAGGGGAGTGGACCTTTGTGGATCCATGTGGTTGGGTGGCAATATATCGAGGTAGTGTTCATGGTCTCATGGATGGCTTGCATTCAATCCCTTCCTGAAGCTGTTGAAGATCATTTCCTTATATCTTGCATTACAAATGTTGTATTATAAAAGTGATGATTCTATGTAACTTCCAAAATAATGATATCTTATGTAATGATTTTGTGAGCTCCTAAAGGAGACTCAAGACTCTATTTAATTTGTAAAGATATGAAAAATGGTATCTCTAGGAGGAAGGAAAGGATTAAAAATGTTATATTTAAAGATGTAATTTTCCATGGAAATGTCTTGCAAGTCCTATTTGATGTTCAATCTGAAATAATGTGTGTTATAAATTCCTTGTGTGATGTGGTTTATATGCTTGATTACTGTAGAAAGTCCATGATGTAGTTCTAAGTAAGTTTGGAATTCAATAAAGGCAATAATGGTTCCTTATTATGAAGAAATAATTTAAATATTCACACATGTAATTTTAGGAAAAGTGGATAATCAAATACTTGGTCATAAGATGTGATTTAAAAATTTAAACCTTGTTGTAAACTATTCACCTATATGTGATGCATAGATAAATACTCATGTTCAAGATGATAGCAAATAATAGTCATAATAGGATAAGATGAATGGATAAAAGTAAACCATGTAATTTGTATACTTATAGCATAAGTAACTTATGTAACTCTATATTGATGGCTTCATGCATGTATCTAATCAAGTAGTAAAGCATTGGATAAATTATGAAAATAATGTTGGTAGCAACATTAGGGAACTTGGAGGGATGTTCGATCTTAACCTAATTTTTAAAATGTGATATACTCATTTAAGTGAGTAAAGTTTGAAAAAGAAAATTAGTCAGGATATTAGCCTTAGCCTTCGAGATTCCCTAGCAAGGTGTTACAGATCTCTCTCTAAGCATAGTTTCATTTAAAATTCTATTTATACTTTGTCCATTGAATTGTACAAATTTGCAAAATTGGTGTATTAAAGTCATTAGCTTCTCATGATAATCAGTTCGATCATTGAGGTACCAATATTGGGGAAATACAAAAAAAAAATCAAGTAGATTTTCAACAGGGAATCAATATATGATCTCTTTAGATAGAGAAGAGGTGATTTCCTTCATAGAAGCAGTTACAAACTCAACAACCTTGCTAAAATTGTCCCTTGTAACACTTACTACTTGCTTCTTAGGGATTTTTCCTGGTTCTGTGACCATGGTAATATAGTGCATTGGTATCTTAAATCCAGATAACTCCCCCTTTACATTGACCTATAAAAAATTATTAGGATTGTTCAAATCTATTAGTGTCTACTACCTAACATTTTTTTTATCAGATAATGTTGGTTGAAATTGATAGAGATTATCGAGGGTTGTGCATGTTAGTTTACATAGCTTAACATATTTTGCAATATATGTAGCTCTTTTCTAGGATTTTTCACAGGAAGGTTCATTTCTACTAGCATGGATAGAAGACTTGCTAAAATTAAGATTGTCTCTATGTCACTTAGCCTATGAAGCAAGTCAATAACTTTATGTACTATGTGGCAATGTTCATACATTACTTCAATCAAGGATGGATATTTTGAACAAAATTGATACATTGGTCCATACAAGGAGATCCATCTAGTATCAACATCCTTAAGAAGCCTGTTCCCATCAATTATTTTGTCAACAAATTTTTGAAATTCCAAAAACTATTTTAGACTTCGACAGAAGTATGAGTAGAGCTCTCTGACTAAATATTCAACATTTTTTACTATAGGATACTTTCTCACAATTTTCAAACACCAAATTGACCATGGTTGATCACAAATCAAATAAAAATTTGATCCTACTTGTACATTTTAAATCATGAGGTTGACAAGAAATGACCCAATGAAAGCACTTCAACAATCAAGAAGGTGAAATCCATCCCCTAAGATGGAATTGCAACTAGATATGGCACTAAAAGATGTCTTTTTTAGAAGAAACAATTGCAAAAGTTATTTGCAAACATAAATGGGTATGACTACAATTGGAAAAGCATGTGCAAGGACCGAGAAAATAGTGATGGTGTCATTTGGAATCAATAGATCTGTAGGAGAGTCCCTAGAAAGTAGTTGAACAATCAATATTTGGTTTGGTTTGATAAAAAACCTTGACAAGTCATAGCTATTAGAATTTGGACCCAATTCACTAGTTTAAATCTAGGATGTTGATGAAGACCTTAGTGCGTGAATGGACGGTCATATGAAACAAACAAAATCCACAATGGAAAATGCATATGTTGATGAAGATCTCCATAGATTAGATGGTCAACATTGTAGCTCATGAGGTCATCGAAGCAAATGAAAGCTCCCAACATGTCATTGAGTTAAAATAAATCAACTCTCATGTTAGCCACCAATGTCACCACCTAGGAACTTAGTGAAATGGAAGAAAACTCCCAATGAGCCACCAAGAACATTTCTCTAACATCCATGACCCACATCAATACAACAAAAAGCACTTGGGAACTTAATGGGATGCAAAAATAGCTCCAATGAGCTATCAATTGAACACAAGGGGGATCCACCATGTTGCATATGTATAAATTGACCACTTGACCATAGTTCATTAAGTACACATTGCACCTTCATCTGACATGTATTACCATGGTGTTTCAATATAAACATTGTTAACAAGATTGAAAGCATGTAGGAGTTGAAGATAAACTTCAATGAGTGGTTGAACTTCTTCTTCACATTATGATCTTTAAAAAATGCCATGTTGGATAAATCAGCCATAGATTAGGATAGTTGGAGAGCTCTAACGAGCCAATGAGTTGATCTCATTAATCTTCCATGACACTCATCATTCCTTACTTGTCGACTTGTTAGAAGCCTTTTAGAATTTGGATGAGTCATCGAGAACATTCATTTTGCTAAATTGTGCCCCATTGGATTGACACATATGTTCCTCAACATATTTAGGAGCTCAGTGGAAGAAAAGAAATTTAATAATAAGCTAATGAGAAACCTTTTGAATTTCTTTGAATGCATACTCATTAACTTGTATACCATCCTAAAAAGTAAGAACCCTTTTTAGGTGCTCATTTTTAGCCCCATTTTGGCATATATGGGTTCCCACATTGATTTGACGTCTTTATAGCCCTTTTGCAACCTTCAAAACAACATTATTTGTTCAAAACTTGAGGATGGCTCTCACTTCTACGCATGATTTCCCCTTCTTCATCCCATCACATAATTAATATTCCACCTAGGTCATTTACATGCATTTTCAAGTCTTGACATTTACCCTAATCTCCTAGCGGGTTGCGACTTCCAATACCGCATTTTAGAACATAACCCTAGGTCCTAGACTAATCTTCAAAAAAAATCTGCCTAGACTAGGTCAAATTTAACTTGGTCCTATGGGTTTTATTTTTAGTGGGATTCAGGCCTAATGTACGGTTATTTCTCCTAGGTGCTTTATCAAGGTTGGCCTCGTGAAATCTAGGCCCTGAAATATGTATAAAAGAAGGCCTATTCCTCTCATTTTTACACCAAAAATTCATGATCAAGAGACATCCACATGCAATTTTTCATCCATCCATTGTGCATTCAAGACAAGCAATCATTCAAGCCCATCAAGCATTCAAGTGGAAGGAAGCCATCAAGCATTTCAAGTCTACTTCTCCTCTTTCTTCCTCAATTCAACATTGTGGAAAATTACAACATTCGTCATTAAAGGGTTTGGTTTCATAATTTCCCATTGGGTTTTTATGGAGTCCAAGCTATTGCATCAACACCTTTGATCATCTCCAAAGAGGCATTGCATCATTGAGGTATAAGGTAATTTATGTTTCAGATATAGATTGCATTTCCTCATGTAATTTCAATTACATTTCAAGGTTAATTCCTATATAGGGGCTTGACCAAGGAAAGCCCCTTTCCACAATAATTTCTGCTTATTTCTTATGTGCAAGAATAGGTGGTACAGTTGCAGATCCAATTTTTCACGGTTTTGGAACCAAGGATATATCCTCTATAGATTCCACCACTTTTTGAACCTCCAAGACTAGGCTAACTTTTTCAGAGTAGGTTGACTTGAGTTGGCCTAGTCCTTTGAATCTACAAAATTCAGAGTCAAGATTTATAGGTCTTAGAGTTCCAAATCCATAATGGTTTCTGATTTCAACTAGTTTACGAGAATCAATTCTAAATTTGAAGTTCAATTGTCCTCTCCTAACTTTCAAGGTGAGTTTAGTCTCCCTCTTTTCATCTTATAAGTACTTTGATACATCGGATTTGATATCACATCTTGTTAGTGTAGACACCTAAAAATGTCCCATGCCTGCAAGCGATAATTTCACTAACATTCCTCTTAAATTATTAAATAATATTTATTATTTAGTTAATTGTGTCATTCTACCATATTCTATTTTCAAAATCATCATTTCTACTTATTTCTATAGTTAAGTGATTTTAATCAATTACCCTAATTATTAATCGTCCAATCAATATTTCATTAATTATTCATCTATAAAGTAATTAAATAATTAAACATTATTTAATTATTTCTTATGTCATTCAATTAATTAAATAACCATATTTAATTAATATTCCATCTTTCTAATTATTGCATTTATGTAATAATTAAATCAAAATCTCTATCATAATTAAATAAATTATTCTTCTCATAAATAAATATTAATTATTTTTTTATCAATTGTCACATGTGCAAGTAAATCATTATTTTATTTATTTAATCTTGATTTATTCCTCCAAAGCTAACTCATACTGACTTTCAATTCACTCCATAAGTTCCTCTCCTAACTATTCAATCCACATTGTTAATTCCTCCCTTAGCAATCAGTTAAAGTCTTCAATAAATTCAATCTTCTAATCCATGCAATTGGTTGAATCCTCCATGCATTTAGTTGACTCCTCCATACAATCAGTTATCTCACCAGTCTATTCAAGTCATCTATCTAATCTATTTTCTAATAGATCAATCAATCCTGTTAAACCAAACAATCAAATCAGTTGAACTCTCACTCACTTTGAGTTCAACTCCTCAATCACAGTCAATCAACCCTTCAATCATGGATTCTTGGTTGAAACCCCTAAAATCTTATAAATAGAGAGTCTTTTCTCATATTTGAAAAAAACACAATTGCTTTGAATTCTTATGTTGGCACGATCTTGAGCTCAATTCTGAGAGCCCACATTGCATGAGAAGAACACCAAGGACTACATGGTTTGTATATGCATTTGTTTCTTGAATTGATTTCATTATGTATTGATGTTTATGCTTATTATTTATCTTGCATTCTTTCTTGATGATTGGGAATACTAATTGTATTAACAAATATCTTTTTGGTTGAGATTTTCTATGTTATCACAGGTTTCTATTTGTCCTATTATACCCGATTACAAATAGTAAACCTAATGTGAAATTTGGTCATATCTTTCAAACCGCTTGGAATTTTTTCATGAATTTGTTTTTGCACGTTTACACTAATATAAGGAGGCTACAATCCAAAATTTGAAAATTTTAAGTTTTTTTTGTTTTATTTTTTAATTTTTTTTATGTTATTTCATATAAAATCAATTATAACCACAAATCAGTGTATTTCTTTGAAAAAATTACATTTTTGGAAAGCTCTTGAAATTCTAAAAGGGGTTATATTCTCTCTGATTTTAATTTTGTTGAAAAATATATGCAAAAAAATAGATCTATTAAAACTTGTATGCTTTGATAAAATGGGTCCCTAGGGCACAATATAAAGAATTATGCTTTGAAAAAAAAATCATTTTTTTTTTACATAAAGAAGCTACAGTCCAAATTTTAGGTTTTTCTGAATCTTTTCAATTTTCTATAATTTTTTTATGAAATTTCATAAAAAAATTATTTATGGACACAAATCAGCATGTCTTTTTGAGATAGTTACATTTTTGGAATTGAAATTATACAGGGGGTTTGTTTTCTAAGATTTTAATTTTGATGACAAATATTTCAAATATGTATGTATCTTTGAAAACTTTTCTTTTTGTGTGTAGGTGCAGGTGATAATCATTTTATCAAAAACATTTTTTAGAAACTACAAACGATATTTTCTTCACTTCTATCTAATTAACATTCTCTATTGTAAAACAACACATTTTCATTGTTGGAAATATGCACTTGATGTAATGAAAAATTTTAGTGGTCCTCTTAAGCATAAGAAAGTCAAGGTCCAACTACCCATAGAATAATGAAGAAGAGAGATACTGTTAAGTTTCCAAGATCGCTGCAAATGTAATGGCACTGCCTAAATTGTATACAGTATGTGTTTTCTGAATGCAACAATCTCTCTTATTTATATTGGGAATGAGGCTATGAGAGACATGTCCCTTCATGGGACATGTCTATTCATATTATAATGTTTTATTAATCAATCATATATTATAATAATATATATTAATAATAATATAACATATATATATATATATATATATATATATATATATATATATATATATATATATATATATATATATATATATATATATATATATATATATATATAAATCAATATCTAAGTATTATATGTATTCTAAGTGATCATACAACTGAAGCTACAAAACATTAACACTCCCTCTTAGCCAGGAAGGATGATCAAACAAAATGTGTTGTGGTCTCCCTTGTCAGTACATATGACCCTAACTGTAGCCATACAAAACATCAGCACTCCCTCTTAGCTAGAGAAGATAAAATCCATCAAGGTAATAAATCATTAATTTTGAAAGAGAGAAGATATCACCCCACTGTGAAATCAAGAGATATGGTATATGCAATAATATCAAGTCACATGATGTTCACCATAGCTCATAAATATCCATGGTGTGTCTAATGACACTATATGTCATGTTGTCTATCATATGGATATTAAGTAATTACATATCACATAAATTGTGATATGAAGTATCACCTAACTTGTGATACTGAGTATCATATATCACATAATTCATGATATAAAGTATCACCTAACATGTGATACCAAGTTTTACATATCACTTAACATGTGATATGAGGAATCACCTAACATGTGATACCTAGTTTTCAATATCACCTAACATGTGATATGAGGAATCACCTAACATGTGATACCCAGTTTTCAATATCACCTAACATGGGATATGAGGAATCACCTGACATGTGATACCCAATTTTCATACCACCTTGATATGAGGAATCACCTTAGATCATGATACTTAATTTTCATACCACCTTGATATGAGGAATCACCTTAGATCATGATACCTAATTTTCATATCACCTCAGCGTGATACAAGGATATAGTAAATAAGAATATTACATACCATTTACATATAACCCTATTATGGTATGTGTACAAACAAAAGTCTACCATAACGAATCTCTATTACAAGATTGTCACCTTGTAATACCAAATACAAGTGTTCATTGTTGAAAATTCGTCACCTTTCTCCAATGTTCATAGGAGGGCCCATAGGTCCTGGAGTCACACACGTGAAATCCACCTTGACTCATGTCAGAGGGTGGATCCATCACGGCTCATCCCAAAGGGTGGAAACAAGAGCTTTCACCTTAGACTTCTCTATCAAGGAGAAGAATGCAATAACATACAAGATAGTAGATGAAACTCCTTTTCATCTAAGGCTTCATTCATCAACATGCCAAGTTTATCTCAAAGGTACACAACCTTACCTCTAGCAAGAAACTTGGTGAGAATATAAGCCATATGTTCTCTTGAATAGAATTCTTATGCACTATATCTCTTATATAGTTTGCATCACTCTAGGTGAACCCCAAGTTATGTAGGAGTTAGCATAAAGACATTTTAGCTAGCACACATGAGACTCAATCTCATGATCATATACTTCTGGATGCTTCCTTTAAGGTCTTGTAACAACCTCCTCACCTCCTCATCCAAGGTTATTTTAGATGAACTATTATACTCCCTCTAAATCTAATATCAACCTTCTAACTTCACTCTAGAAGATCAAGTCTTGTTCTTTAGTCTATATTACGTTCTTTTCTTGAAATCCCAACCATCTATCATGATCTAGATATTTTCATAAGAGCCTTCTAGTTTGCATACATGGAATTTCATCATTTGAATCACAATTCTTGGTCACTAGGGAAACCATCTTGATATGGTTTACTCCCTCTTTATCAATATGACCAAGATCCTTGGAAATCAAATAAGGCATATCCTCTAGATGTTGTACTGACTCCCTCTGAATCTTTGAGTACTAACATCAACATTTAACCTTCTCATCCAAGGTTTCCTCTGATGGTTCATTAGACTTCTTCTGAATCTGGATCCTCGGAAGCTCACAGATCTAGATCCTGTAGATTCTCCCTCGGAAGCTCAAGTTTGTGTATCCATCTTGACATTGTCAAACTCCCTTGGCATCTAGTCTCAATCATCAATTCATTTACAAGAATCAAGTTCTTTCTACCTTGAATGCAATTATCTTGTGCTTATGTCCTGAAGGTATGTTAGAGAGATAACAAATTGCTCACTAAACTATCTCGACTAGAAATACCAATGATAGAAGCATACAAGATTTTAATAACCAATAGTATAGCATGAATTAAAAAAACTCAAAAATTATGTGCATTAATAAATAAATAAATACTTATCTTTTAAATGTAATGATCCTTTTCTTATTTTCACTATAAAAAATATTTGTATCTTTTAGTCAAAGAACTCTCTTTGTTCAGAAATTTGCATAGACCCGTACAAAGTCGATCATAACTTTTGAACCTAATATTTTCTCTTCGATCACTCCTATGAGATTCTTCTAAATTTCATAGGGTATCACTTGCCACAATTGACCAACATTTGCACTTTCTTTCTAAAAGTTGTGTTATACTCAGAGGCCTGTGAATCTCTGTAGTAAAAAAAATTAATGCAGTGCCAAGACTTCACTGAATGTGGATCACCAGCACAGTTGGCAATTGATTAGCCTGAGTCTTGTAGCAGGTGATAATATTCATATTTTCTAGCCATTCATCTCAGCTCTATTGACCATTGGACCCTTCAAATCTACACGCAACATTATATACTTCATACGTGGCACAAGGCACATTTGGCCTGCAACACAAAGCTTCTACAGGCTCAAAGCAGTGAAACTCACATTGAACATGGCTAGTGTACAAATCATGCACAACAAACTTTTCTAAATCTATGAATTCAAGTGTGGGACTTTAGATCGCTTTATTTGGAAGATGGTAGCCACATTGCCTATAAATATAGATATTTGAGATCACACAGTGTGTCTTTGATATTGGTCAACCTCAGCTCCGATACCATGTTAAGTTTCCAAGATCGTTGCAAATGTAATGGCACTGCCTAAATTGTATACAGTATGTGTTTTCCAAATGCAACAATCTCTCTTATTTATATTGGGAATGAGGCTATGAGAGACATGTCCCTTCATGGGACATGTCTATTCATATTATAATGTTTCATTAATCAATCATATATTAGAATTATATATATATATATATATATATATATATATATATATATATATATATATATATATATATATATATATATATATATATATATATATATATATATATATATATATATATATATATATATATATATATATATATATATATATATATATATATATATATATAAGTATTATATGTATTCTAAGTGATCATATGACTAAACAAAACATTAATAGATACAAATAGAAGAAAATAAAGAACCAACACGCATAGGTGTCCTTAATCGATTGGAAGTAGAATTCAGATATGAGGGGCTCTTTAATGCATACATAGATCAATTGATCAAGCTATTAGATAAGTATGGTAATCTACGTGTTGTAATGAGTACTAATTATGATTATCAGAACTAATTGTTAGGCCTTTTCGGTACTAACTTTTCTTTTAGTGTGTGTCTTAGAACTAGGGTTATCCTTTTATTCTAAAAATTCATCCATTTGGTTTGGTTCTTTAAAATGAACAATGCATGCTCAAACATCACATTCCATATCTCATTTTGGTGCTTAAAGTTGGCATGGCAATTTAAATATTTGAACAAGGAAAACAAACATTTGAGATTGGTGCAATAAAATAGAACAAAGAAAAATACATTTGAAATTTGGTGCATCTAAAATTGAACAAGGCATATCTCATATCATTTGGGCTTAAAATTGAACTCATGTGCCTGTATGGATGATAGCTTAGTTCACATTTGACTATTCGTGCTTAATACAATTAACCTAGTATTTGGAGTTCCATGTGCACTTGCACAATCTATTAGATTGGCAACCATTTTTATTTTAGAGAGGCATGTCTAGAGGGTTCTCTTAACCCATTACACAAAATGACCTCAAACTAGAAAATCCTTTTGATTGGTATATAAATAAGACTAAGAAAACTCTGGCCTTATCTCCTCAAGCTCAGGTGAGGTGTGTTGATGATAGTTTGGATGGTGAAGTATCCCTAGGCAACCAACATGGTCAAATAGGCTCTTAAGTGAGTCACACACATACAAACCGATTGGGGAGACACCACAAAACTTACTAAAACTGTGTTAATTAGAGACCACCTAGTTTAACTCCAAACATTTTTCTTATTATAGTGCAAGGGGAGGATAAAAAAGAATCTCCCGCCAAGATTCCCATCATATATGTCCCATAGATATTGTGTTGTGAAAGAGATTTTTGTTAACACGACAATAATACTTGAAAAAGGTGACAACACGAGCACCTTCAAGGTATTTTTAGCTCTAGTTGTGTGGTACTTATGCTATGTGAGCTGATGGACACCCAAACAATGTGCATATAATATTTTAGATGAAGCCAAATTTGACCATAGATTAAACTGCATGTATCCTGCTTCTGTAGTGATTGACTTCATGAAAACTTGCAGCTTGAAAAAGTTGTTGAACGTATATAGATCATTTATTTTGATTTTTTCCTATAGCTACACGCTAATTTTGAGTTTGTTGAGATTGGTCCTACAAGATTTTCCCTAAATAATTGGCCCTACAACATTTGTCCTATAAGATTTGCCCTACAACACTTGTCCTACAACATTGGGCCTACAAAATTTATCCTACAATATTGGTCCTACAACATTTGGTTCTACAACATGAGTCTTATAAACATTACACTGATATTTCATCTTGGTTCCTTATGATTGACATAATTAGATAGGCATATCTTGGAATCTTTATTTTTTTCATAGTCGTCATTTTTAGTCTGAAAATCCAAGAAAATCTCAAAAATATAGCTTGCATATCTTAGGAGTAAATATTGTACTTCCTAGATTCATTATTCAAATTAGAGGGTGCATTTTCCTAGGACATTCCTATAATGGTCTTGCATTTTATCTTAACATCAGTAGCACAATCCTTATGATCTACTTGCCTCAGCATGGGAACCTTATCATTTTGGTTAACACTTATCTTAGATAGACATTATTGCTAGAATTTATCACTTTTGTCTTACCATTTGGTGTCAAGATAGTCCTCAATATCATTTGGGTCTTTTCTTAGAGAGTTTACCTTTGAAGTTTCTATAATCTCTCTAAGGGTAAGGTACTTACAACTTAGACATCATGTTTGATTCCTAGCCTTCTTTATCATCCCATATAAAAAAATTTTAAAAAATGATAGAATTTGATTTCCTTAGTTGTCTCACATTCATCATAGACTTGCATATATTGAACACATATCAAAGAAGAGTAAGGACGCAATGGATTAAAATCAAATCCCTGACCATGATCCCCATTAGGAAATTAAATTTGCAACAAGAACCTTTGCACTAGACTATAACAATACTGAGACATTTTTGCGCCATGAGAAAACTCTAGATGATACTTTACAACTGCATGAACTATCCTCTGAGAAAATAAAATCCATATGTAAAAAAGAAGAGATTGATGATGTTTTATGTTATGAGAAGATTAAAGTAATCTTATAATCCATGATAGAGGATGACCCAAACAAATACTTTCACATGCTCATAAAAAATGTGCTAAATTACCAATTGGGTTTGATACATCCTCCATAGTGGAATACATATAGGTACTACCAGCTTTGGTAGCCTCAATGAAACCCCTACCACTTAGTTTGCTCCTCCCATCTACCAATTCCACACAAGATACTTCCCAAGTCACCACATCTTCCAATACCCTAGTCATCCAGTACACCAATCCCTTATTTGCCATTTTTTGTCCACATCTACTACACTTTCTACCATGAAAACACCATTTATATTGTCCTTGACTCATTTAGTAAGTATTTCACAAACAATGGCAACAAGTTCCTCCAATACAATTCCCCAACCTAAGCAGGGGCTACCCCTATTGGGAGCACCTTAACCAAAACTTCCTAGTGTTTCTCTACCAAGTATCCCTTCCAATTCAGGACAACCCCAAATTAGTCAAGGGGCACCTCTGAAAAATCCAAATTACTCAATAATGTTCGCTAGTTTCATCCAAAAAATGATGGCAAATGGGCCTAACACTTCCCATCTTACAACAATACCTCAACACAATCCAACACCCCAACATATACCAGCACCTCAACATATACCAATACCCCAACATAATCCCATACCTCAGCAAAATCCAACATCTCAGTATATCCCAGTACCTTAGCACAATCTAGCACCCCAACATAATCTGGTACTGTGACATAATCCAGCATCCCAGTACATTCTAGTACCTCAGCATAATCTAGTACCTTGGCATAATCCAGTATCTCAGTACATCCTAGTATACCTTAATACTTCCCAACATGTTTTCCACCATATATAACTATAGAATTCTAAAATAGTGGAGTCCCATTTGTTGACCCTAATGTGATGACTATTATGCCAACCCCCACTAATCTACTTGCTTAGCAGTTACAAACCATTTAGTCGCAGTTCATAAATCTATAAACATGCACTTCTAAAAGATCTTACACCACAACAAACCTTAGTCCTTATCCTTTTAATAGGATACTACATATGCCACCTTTTCCAACCAACTTTGTCACACCTAAGTTCAATAGGTACAAGGAAAAGGATGATCCCTGCAATCACATAAGGGAGTTTTTGTTAGCTTGCATGGAACTTGCTCATGGTGATACTTATCTTATGAGACTTTTCACATAGTCTTAGTGGTACATCTATGGATTGGTTCTCCAGACTCCCTCCTAGGATAAAGACATGTAATGAACTAGCAGAAAAATTCATATCACACTATTTGCACAATATTGTCATGGAAGTAACATTGATGGATCTTTGCACCACCAAATAGAAGAATGGAGAGAGCTTTGCCTCTTTCCTACAAAATTAGAGAAATATTTCCTCTAAGGCATCATTCCATTTACCAACCAAGGAAAATATATGCATGTTCATAGAAAATTGTCAATTAGACCTAATGTGTAAACTAAACTCTCAATGTATCGATTCCTCTTAAGAGATAGTTGAGCAAGGGATGAAATTAGAAAGAGAACTCATCTTGAAGGGAATACTCAAGAAAGAGACTAGTTATTCGAAACCTTATGAAAAATCCAAATACCAATCTAAAAACAAGAATGTAACAAATGATAGCATTGTGGATGCTAAGATGACACAACCAATCCTACGTGTGCAAGCACCAATACCTATCCAACATACCCAATTAGTACAGATCAAACATAACCAACCAACACAAACAACTCACAATGTTAACATCACCGCTCCTAGACAAAGCTCCAAACAAACCAATAAACTTACCCAATAACAAAGTTATGCAAGAAGGAACCCCACTCCATAATGAGAATTTACACCTCTTGCAGAACCTCTTGAGACAATCCTAAAGAAATTGATACAATCCCATTTAGTCACTTTACCTGAGATAAGACATTATGAGGGCCCCAAAAAACCAACGTGGTGGGATGAAAATAGTTACTATAACTATCACCAAACTAAGGGGCACAAAATAAGAAATTGTATGCAACTGAAGCACATTATCTAATATTTCATTGACTGCAGTGAAATCAAAGTTATCACAAATTATGGCACCACCAACCAAGACCATAAGATCTTTTGAATTCTATTGATAGATCATGGAAAATACAAGGCCTCCACATCTGAACAAGATAATAAGGCTAACCTTGCATATATGAAAAAAGACCCCAATTTGACAATTAATACCTATTATACACCAGATTTGCACCATATTAAACTCAAAAGTTTAATAACCTGGCATAACATGGGAATCACTTTTGCATGTGGTATATGCAAGACTTGAAGTGAAACCTTTGGATTCTAGTCTGGTTCTTATTGGATAATCACCTATTTAGCTCAAAACTAAATTAAGACTTTTAAGGTAAAGGGGAAGATAAAACTAGAAATAAAATGAAATGCAGATTCTCTATCTTACTAGGTGATGCACCAAACTGTTATGAATCAAAACCATAAATGACTAAGTGTTGGGTTTTACACTATCTGACTTGAGGAAAAGTAAAAAAATTATGTATAGGCTTGCATAAATATTTCATAGTAAGGTTTTGAATGAACCTATGAAGGAGAAGAGATTTCTCACTTAATCATTTCAAAACATAAAACACAAACTAAAACCCGCAAACAAACATACACACCTGCAAATAGGTACTCAGATGAGACAAGATAAAATGGAATTAAAAAATGCACTAATCACCTTTATCAATCACCTATAGTGCACACAAATATGCAGAAAGAAAAAAGGACAAAGAAACTCAGATAATGCTTTGCTCCAAAAGTTCAACCACTTTCAATTTTGCTTCAAAATGAGTTACAGATTCATGCAAAAAATTCTCCAAAGGACAAAAATTTTACAAAGAAAACCTCCCCTAGACAATCAGAACTACCCCCAAATGAACCCCAAAAACTCTCTAAGTACCAATTCCCCAACCACCAAGGGTCGAATGCTAGAAAAAAGGCTTCAAAAATAGGGTCTAGAAGCCATGGAATAAGGAAAATTAGCTAGAAAAAATCTCCACAACCATAAGGGAGCTTAAAGTGTGCTAAAACAAAGGCCTCAAAACACTCACATAGCTCATAAAGCCTTCTTAATAACCAATAATAAGTCTCAATTCAAAAATTTCCTAAAAGCCCTCCAACATCTCCTAAATCTGCTCTAAGATTCCTAGATGCTCTCCTTATGTCTCCAAAGTGCTATAATTTCCAAGAATAAGTCCTTAAGGTTATTAAAAACATCCTTATCTCTCCAACCTTTCATTATTATTGATTCCCTCTAAAAGATTTTAATAATTATTAATTGATTTATAAAATGCATCAATTAACAATTATTAAAATACAAAGATTTCAATATGAAAACAATAATAAAGACAAAATTATTTTACTTAATAATATAATCATATAGTAATGAAATACATTATTATATTATTAACATAATTGTATATGTGTAATAATGCCATTAAAATGCAGAAATCATAATATTACAAGAAACCAAACTGAACGATGACGAAAGCATGAAATTTAAGAATAGAATTGGTATATGGAAATCAGAATATGTACCAGCAATAGGTGCATCAGGAGGACTAGCTACCTTGTGGGACCCCAGGAAAGTCTCCTTAATAGCCCTAGCTAGTAATAGTAACTGGATGGCACTAAGGATTTGTAGCCTCAAATCAAATCTAAAATTTAATCTGATCAACATTTATGGACCCACCCAAAACACTGACAAAAGAAGGGTTTGGCAGGAAGTACAATCCATTCTACACTCAAACATAGGAGTAACACACATTTTAGGAGGTGATTTTAACGCTATCTTTAATACCAAAGATAAATTTGGAGGATCACAGTATATTTCACAATCCCAAAGAGACTTCAGCCAATGGGTCACAGATAATAATTTAATCAATATCGAGACAATCAACGGAACATTCACATGGAACAATAGAAGATCGGGCTTTAGCCATATTGCAGAAAAATTAGACAAATTTTTGATCAGTGGAGAAATGGAAGATTTTGACCAACTTTTAACCGCAGAAATACTCCCAGAAATAGGCTCAGATCACTTCCCAATTAGATTAACAATCACAAAAAATTGTAGACCCAACAGGAATCCTTTCAAGTTTGAATTCATGTGGTTCCAAGATCAAGACCTTATCAGTCTTCTGGAACAATGGTGGAATGAAACGACAGTGGAAGGATCTAAGATGTATAGCTTAGTGTCCAAACTCAAAGTTATTAAGAATAAAGTGTTAGAATGGAATAAAAATAAATTCAATAATATTTTTGAAGAAAAAATCAAGACCGAATCAGAGATAGAGGACCTTAATAACTTAGTTATAGCCCAAGGTATGAACGAGGCTAGTTATCTAAAAGAAAAAGAGCTACTATCCAAATACAATGCTATTCTACTTAAAGAAGAAATATATTGGAAACTAAAATCTAGGGAAACCTGGCTTAAAGAAGGAGATAGTAATACTAAATTCTTTCACAAATCAACCAACCTAAAAATAAATATTAATAGGATTTCTAAAATTAGAGATGAGTGAGGTAACCTTTTAGAAGACCCTAAAGACATCACAGAATGAATTACAAAGTTTTACGACTCTCTTTTAAACAATTTAGAAGCAGTTAACCTCCAAGCCCAAGATGAAATGCTTAAGGCCATTCCTAAGCTAATTACAAATGAGGATAACATGATGATCAATAGCAAACTCACCTTGGAAGAGGTTAAAACTATTGTATTCCAAATGCAGCCAGACAAAGCCCCAGGCCCAGATGACTTTTAGGCAGGCTTCTTTCAGAAATACTGGCACTTTATGGGCAGTGACATCTGGCAAGCCGTGGAAGCAACCAGGAACTCTGGATCTATTCTCTCAAAACTTAATAACACTTTCTTTGCTCTCATTTAGAAGAAAAATGACTGTACTGACCCGGGGGACTTTCGACCGATTTTGCTATGCAACACTATTTATAAAATATTCAAAATGTTTGGCTAACAGACTAAAAACTCTTCTCCCAATTATAATCTCAGAAGAACAAACGGGATTTGTTGCTAATCGATCGATTCTTGATGGCATTGTCATTTCCCAAGAACTAGACCACACTACACAAGTAACCAAGGAACCCAGTATGCTCATAAAAATTGACATCCAAAAGGTGTACGATAAGGTGGACTGGAGATTCCTATGTAAATGCTTGGAAGCTTTCAGATTTTCCAAGCAATGGATCAACCTCATCTTCAAATGCATTTCTACCCCCAAGATCTCCATTCTAGTTAATGGTACTCCAGAAGGTTTTTTTGGCATCTCTCGAGGCATCAAACAAGGTGACCCACTGTCACCCTTCCTCTATGTTATCATGGCAGAAGCCCTGGGTAGAACTATAGCAAAGCAATAGTTAGAAGGCAAGATTATCGGTTTAAAAACTATGGAGAATGTCCCATACATTACCCACTAGCAATTCATGGATGCCACTATTCTCCCTGGATCGGCCAATAGCCAAGAGGCTAGGGCCTTTAGAGATGTCCTTAATTTATATATGAAGGCATCTGGCCAACAAGTCAATCCTAATAAATCATAAATTTTCTTTATTAATACTTCGCCTTCTCAGGAAAATAATTTATGTAACATTCTTGGTTATAAAGTGGGCAACTTTCCATGCAAATATCTAGGTATAGACCTAGACAAGGGCCAACAATCATCCAAACTTTGGAAACAAGTAATAGATA
This sequence comes from Chamaecyparis obtusa, assembly GCA_027943335.1. Lineage (NCBI taxonomy): Eukaryota > Viridiplantae > Streptophyta > Pinopsida > Cupressales > Cupressaceae > Chamaecyparis > Chamaecyparis obtusa. The sequence continues at coordinate 65,946 of BSBK01008086.1, read as the reverse complement.
AGGTTCAAGACAGAAAAAGCTCCTGGAAAGGTAAGTGGCTTACCAAGCCAGGCAGGACCACTATGATTAAGTCAGTCTTGACAGCAATCCCAACTTATCAGATGTCTATACTCCCTCTCCCGATTAATATCAAACATAACCTAGATAAAATGTTGAGAGATTTCTATTGGCAAGGTTCATCAGAGGAAAAGAAACTAGCCCTAATAAAATGGGATAACTTATGTAAACCTCTGTCTATGGGCGGTTTGGGAATCAAGAACCTTTTGTGGCAAAATCGGGCCCTAGGGGCAAAGCTAGTGTGGAGACTTTTTAAGGAATCAAATACTAAGTGGGCATCAATTTTATTAAACAAATATATCTCGGAGGCAGATCCCATTAACATGTTTAGAGTCCAGACACATGTCAAAGGATCTCGCATCTGGAATTTTATTAAGGATTCGATTGGTATCATTAGCAAATTCCTCTCTTGGAATGTGGGTTTTGGGGATAAAGTTATGTTCTAGGACGACTCCTGGGCTGGCTTCCTCGCTTTAAACAAGATGGGTTTCTCGCCCATATTCATTGAAGAATGTAAAGTTAACATCAGTATTCATTTAAAGGATTATATTGGATTGGATGCGAATTTTGCTTCAAACTCTGGGTCTTTAGGATCTCCTTTAGACCAAGAAAGACAAAAATTAATTACCATCTTAAAGGATAGAAACATCACTATTAAAAATAGATTGGACTTCCTCTTATGGCTAGGCTCCAATAATGGGGAATATTCAGTGAAAGATGGTTATAGAACTATTATCCAGGTGAGTAACTTGGATAATTTAGACATCCCCCTTAACCTATGTTGGAACAAAGCCTATTTACCTAAGGCTGGTATGTTCCTTTGGGCTGCCTTGCAGGATAGGATATTAACCTCAAACAGATTATGTAAGCTAGGATTCGAGGGGCCCTCTCGGTGCCCCTTATGTGAAAACTAGGTTGAAGATGTTAATCATCTTCTTTTGAATTGCACTTACACTCAGGAATGTTGGTACTGGTTACAACAATCTCTAGACTAGAAATCTGCTCTCCCTACAGACCTATTGGGCTTTCTTAAAGCTTGGCTAACTCTATATAAGGAAAATCTATTCAAAGACATTTGGACAATTTCTCCCTCCATCTTAGCTTGGGAAGTATGGAAGGAGCATAATAGACTGAGTTTTACAAACCAAAAATTAGATTGGAAAAGTGTCATAAATAAAATCGAGGCCTCAATAATTGAAACCATCAACAGTAAGCTTCAAGATAAAATATGCTATGAAGACTCATTTGGAGCATGGGACAATAAAATTAGAATGAAATGGCCCTCTTTGAATATTCCTATGTTATATGGCTGAGGAGGCATCAAAACGCTAATTGATAGGTCTAATTGCATTTGGAACCCTCCCAAGGAAGGATGGGTCAAGTTGAATTTTGATGGGGCTTCCAGAGGAAACCTCGGGGTGGCTGGTATTGGCAGCATTATCAGGAATTGGAAGGGAGAAACCATTACTAAATATGCACACCCCATTAAACCCACCACCAACAACATGGCAGAGTGCTTAGCTGCTCTGGAAGGTCTAAAAATTTGCAAGAAACTCAATTTACCAAAATTAGTCATTGAAGGTGACTCCCAAATAATAACTAACGCCATAAGAACTAAAAAGACTCCCAATTGGTCGATTAATTCTAAAATTGAGGAAATTAATATTATCCTAGAATCCATCCCTGACTATATGGTTAAACATACATACTAGGAGGGCAATGCAGAAGCAGATGCCCTAGCTAACCTAGGTGCCAAAGGAGTTTTTATCATGGAGTAAACTTTGTTTATCCCCTCCCATGTTGGGACCCCTATTTTAAATTTTTCAGCAAGTAATATTGAGCTTAAAAGAGTCCAGCATAGAAACAACCCTTTTTCACCAAGTTGGAAGGCTAATTGTCTAATGGATCCTCACATTTACAGGTACAGCTCCGATAGTTATTTCTATATGGACCAATAAGTAGTGGCCTGATGATTAGAATAGAAAAATGTTAGCTTTAAGTGAACATGGGAATACCCATTCTATGAACCGACAGTTTGATGATATGCTCTCTCAAACCCTTTTTTTTGTCACCTATACTTATATACATTTATATATACAAATCTAGCCATATATATATATATATATATTTATATTTATATTTATATACATATTCTCATATATATATGAACATATTCACATATATATATATATATATATAAATATAAATATATATATAAATATAAATATATATATAAATATAAATATAAATATATATATAAATATAAATATAAATATATATATATATATATATATATATATATATATATATATATATATATATGTGTGTGTGTGTGTGTGTGTGTGTGTGTGTGTGTGTGTGTGTGTGTGTGTGTGTGTGTGTGTGTGTGTGTGTGTGAATACATATTAATATAGTCTATCATGGATATGGATTATGTGTTTTTACGCTCTCTTAGGTAACTTATGTTTAAAAAAAAAGTAATGTTGCATAGTATTCAATTAGTCAATTGTATAGATATAGTTTAAAGGGAACCGCTTGGTTCCCTTCAAACCATACCTAATCATCTATGACTAATGTCCCTTACCATCTTATAGAAGGAGTTCTAATCGATAAGGGACATTAATCATATGTGTTTAGACCTTATTATTTAGCCCCTTTGGTTACTTTTCTTTTTGATCTTATCTTATTTGGTTTCATTTTATCTTTATTATAGGAAAATGAAGATAGAGAAATATGTATGCCATGTCTAATGATCATAAACTAATTGAGGATGGATTTCTTAATAAAAGGCTTGCTTAAGCATTAGCTTTCTCTTAGACAAGTAATTATAATGATGTATTGGCGCTACAAGATATATGGCTTTCATTAACTAATAGATTTTTATAGAGGTTCATTTTATGAGAACATTGGGAATCCCACCCCATAGAAACTTTATGGGGTGGTTTAGATGCCAATATTTACTAACTCAACAACCCAAGTGACTGTTCATTTGGATTAAGGTTACCAGTGCATGAGGTGGTATTTTATTTTATGTCAAAAGATGTATTAATATTAACCAGTAGATTTTGTAGAATGTTTCTTGCTTTACAGGGGGAGCATCCAATTTGGTGCCAAGTTCATCTTCTCTCCGAAGATATAAGATCAAAGGTTGATATACTAAAGGATTAAAACAAAGGTGTATTCACATTTAAATTGATGTAACTTATTGGAAGCTTGTAATTCTTGAAAATTTAAAATTTCTTAAGAGAGTGGGTATGCCCACGGATCTATGTATGTAAAAATCTTGACAAAGTTCAAGTCGTGGGAATGCCCATGTATATTTTGTATTAGGAACAAGACTTTTTGTCCCGGGCATGACTGGAAGTTTTCTCGATCCTGCTCTTTCCTACCAGTGCTTGCACTGAGCGGGGTTATATTGTAAAATTAATTAATATTAATAAAATTCTGGCTTCGGCCTTTTACCGATCAAAAAAAAAAAAAAAATGCCATTAAAATGGTATTGACTGCGGATTTCAAATATAATGCAATATGTTTGAGGGTGACATAAAGCCTAATCCCTAAAACATTTGCATCATTTTTTACTAGAAGCTTTGAGAGAGAGAGTTTTAGAAACCCTAAGCCATTGAAATGGAGAAAAATGCATCTTCTACCCACCTACGCTGCCATGAACTGGGTTTTTTGGGGAAGTCTGGAGGCTTTTGTGGCATTAAATCACAAATTTGAGCACTAGTTCTACATGTATGGAAGAAAAATATCTCTTTTGGACTTTATGTTGCACATTTTCAATGTTAAGCTCAAGCTCTGCTATTTAATTTGGAAGCTTATTTTCTCATTTTGCTATTTAAAAACTAATAACATGTTGGGATGTTACAGATATGAAGATATTGTTGTGCATTTTGAAAAGGCAAAAGAACCTCATATATGACCAAAACCATGGTTTTGGTCATGTAGAACTTGGATAACATTGCTTCCATGGTGGACTGCTCCTAGCTGCTTCTTTGTGTCCTTATAATGGTTTTGATACTCAAATTTCTATTTATGTTCTCTGGGATTATAGATATCACTGGAAATGCTTTTCTGAACTATAGCTTTAGATTCCCCTTTTCTTTGCATTTTTTGTATTTATAAAGCTTCAAAAATTATCATTTTCTATTTCTGGGCATAGATTTATCTTCTTTTGTAGATTTGTTATTTATAAAACTTCTACCCATTTTTGGTCAGGACTCTCACTAGGTATTTCACAAATTTGTAGCTTCAACTTTGTAAGGAAATTATATCTTGTTGAAAAAAAAACTCATGTTTTTCTCGACGTTGATTTCCATTGCTTTTACAAACAACTGCAACAAATTGAACCATCATTATTGCATAAGAAGATGTTGTTTCATTTTTGTCAATTCACTATTCTCCATATTTCACTGTGAATCCCGAGCCTCTGAGATTTTGTGGCATTGAATGGCTTCATTACCTTTAGCTTTGTCTCCAACCAACTATCATATTGTGTCCTCTTGATATTCTTACAGTAAAATTCCATATGAATTCCTTGTTTAATGTATGATAAAGGTCATTGTCTTAAAGCATGGTTATGACTATTTTTGCAACACTAAATGGGTATTATGTTTTCTATGTGACCTTCTACTCATGCTTTACTTTCACTTCCTCTTCATGGAGGAAAACTCTTCAAGATTACTACCTTTATAACCTACTGTATGTGTTTTTTATCACTATAGCTTAAAATTGTCTTTACATATTCCATACTTCAGCAATGATAAAATGCTACAACACATTAATTTGTTGAACTTGCAGTTGTATAGTCACTATAAATCCCATTGTATCTTGATGACATAGCATGCTCAGTATACTTGACTCCCTTTCAATGTTGTTATAATGAGTCAGAAAGCTGAATTTGATGAAGTGTTGAAGCCAGTGGAAAGTGAATAATTGAAGTGAAGATAGAATAACACACAAATGATCTGATTATGCAAAGATAGTTGTGGATTTACAGGTCAAACTATTTTTCATTGTTCATTAACATTTGTAAAAGAGAAATCTCTTAACTGAGTTGAATTAATAGTCTTATTATAAAATCCTTGCAAAAGGTAACATTCTATAGAGTATTTGAAGCCCTCTAACCAGACCACTCCTAATAGGGTGAAGATCCTAATAGTGCTGAGGTAAATCCCTTGACTGGGTCACACCTAATAGTGTGTATTTCAATCTTTAACTAGATTGTCTTTTAACTGAGCATACTTCAAAAGAGTATTTTCTTTAGTGGGTGAAAATTCCCATAGTGGTTTTTCCCAAAGTTGGGTTTTCACGATAAATAATGGTGTTACATGTGGTGAATTATTTATTTGATTGATTTACTGATTGTTGAAGTTTATTTACTATTGTCGATAAATAGGGAATTATGTTTAACCGAGTTAATCAGAGAAATTTTTTTGAGGTGTAGAGAATCAAGGATTACTGATTTGCCCCCCCCCCCCCCCCCCTCCTCCTCTCCATAATCCAACAATTGGTATCAAAGATAACAACTCTGAAGAGATAAGTTTGAAAGACTTGAGTAAAAGATCCGAAGATGTATAGGAGAGAAGTACCTAAGTTGAACAAGGAAAGTTTCTCAATATGGAAAAGTAGGATGAGGTTGTATCTATTTGGGATTGGAGAATTTGCACTGAATCTTTTGGATAATGACTATAATCCATCGCCTCCTGGACCCATGATAATTGATTAGATGAGAGAAGATCAATAACACAACTTCATAATGATAGAAATTGCTTCTTCCCTGACCAATGTTGAATTCAATTATGTTAAGGACTATGCTAATTCAAAAGAGATGTGGGATAGGCTTACACTTATATATGGAGGAGATCAACATGTACAAAAAGATAAGGTTGACAGTCTCAGAGAAAAATATGATGAAATGAGAATGAAGAATGAAGAGAACATTTACCAATATGGTTTCAAAATAAAGGAAGTTGTTAGTGCCATCAAAGGTGTTGGTGGAACATTGACCAATAAAGAAGTGATAACTAAAATTATGAGAACTCTTTCATCTAAGTATTCTATTAGAGTATCTACTATTCAAGAATTGAGATCCATACCAAATAATGTTGTTACTCTTGAATCCCTAATCGGTAAGTTGAATGCATTTGAGCTAAGTAATTATGATAATAGTCTACCAACTATTGAAACTGCATTCAAGACATCTCTAAGCATTGGAACATCAAGAAAAGACAAAGAGATTCATAGTAGTTCATCTAGAAGTGAATATGATAGTATCCTAATTGAAGAGAAAGAACAAGAAGAGTTAGAGGCACTGCTGGCTAAGAGACTACAAAGAGGTAAAGGAAAGTACAAACATTAATTACCTCTAAAATATTTTAATTGCAATAAGATTGGTCACATTGCATCTAGATATCCTGACAATGACAAGAATTACAAAAGTAATAAGGAGAACTGATACCGAAGGTTTAGAGACTACAAGGATAAAGGTAATAAGTCTTGCTACCTAGCAGAGGAAGGTGCAATCGATGATGAATCAGATGATATTGAAGAAGGATATGAAGTTGTCTATGTTGTTATGAAGGATGATTCAGAAGAATAAAAAGATCTTATTTCTCATGTAAGTAAAGCTGGTCCATGGATAATAGATAGTAGATTTTCACATCATATGATTGGTGATATTAATAAGTTTGAGAACTTAGAAAAGTATGATTGAGAATTTGTTAGATTTGGCAATGATTATCTATGTCTTGTTAAAGGTAAAGGACCAGTTGTATTGAATTAAAATATGAGATATGATAATGCATACTGGGTTAAAGTATTGAACTATAATTTATTCAGTGTTTCACAACTAAACAACACTAGCCATCGACTCGAATTTCAAAATAGAAAAGTAAAAATCTATGATACTGATGGAGATCTAATTGGAACTGGTGAACAATCTAAAGGTAATTTATTTTATCTTGATACTACTACAAAGAGTTTCTTATTTGTTAAATTTGAAGATGTATGGCTATGACATACAAGACTCTGACAGGTAAATTTTGATAACATGATTAAAGTGAGCAAAAAGAATAATTAGAAGTCTACCAAAATTAAGAAAACCTGATAAAGTGATATGTAAGGAATGTCAAATTGGTAAGATGATAAAATCAAGTTTTATAAGTAAGTCTTACTCATCTAATAGTATTTTGGAATTAGTTCATACTAACCTTTTTGGTCCTATGATAATTCAAATCCTTTATGGAGATCAGTATTTCATTTTGTTTGTTGATGATTATTCAAGAATGATGTCAGTTATGTTTATAAAAGACAAGTCTGATGAATTCCAAATGTTCAAGTGGTATAAAGTTAGAGTTGAAAAGGAAATAGGTAAACAATTGAAATGTTTAAGATCAAATAGAGGAGGTGAATTTATCTCTGATTAATTTATTGTCTTCTACAATGAAAATAGAATCAAAAGATAAGTATCTACATTGAGGACTCCACAAAAAATTGGTATAGTTGAGAGAGGGAATAGATCTATAGTTGATTATGCTAGAACACTACTGATTAATAAAGAAGTTCCACAAACATTCTGGAGAGAATCCATTATTACTATTGTCTACGCACTCAACCAAGTACAGTTGAAGAAAGGAACCAACAAGACCCCTTATGAACTCTCGTATGGGCATACACCGAATGTAAGTTACTTTAAAAAAATTTGAAGTGGGTGTTATATACCGAAAGATTCTAGAAATGGAAAGTTTGACTCAAAGGGAGATGGAGGTATATTCCTAGGTTATTCATCAAAGAGAAAAGCATATAAATGTTTGAACAAGTCTACTAACAAAATTGTTAAAAGTGCAAATGTGAGGATTGATGAAATTGCAAAGAGAACTAAAGAAGATAGAAAAAGGAACCTGAGGATTATCAAAGATTTGTTTATGTACATGAAGGTAATTTAGTTGATGCAACTGAGCTACAACAAGAAGAAACTGAGAAGCAAGATGAGCCTCCACCAAGAGATGAAGACACTGATGAACAGTCTACTAAGCATGTATTAGAAAAATATGTGAGAAGACATCACTCACTAAGCAAGATTATTAGAGACAAAAATGTAGGAGTCATGATAAGAACTAAGTTGAAGGATAACACATGTAATTTCTAAGTTTGAGCCAAGATTAGTTAAGGATGCACTTGGAGATGAAGATTGGGTTAATGCAATGAAAGAAGAAATAGATCAAATTGAAAAGAACAACACTTGGTCACTAGTATCGAGACCTAATGATAAGAATGTGATTAGAAAAAAGTGGATTTTTAGAAATAAACTCAATGAGAAAGGAGATGTGATCAGAAACAAAACAAGATTAGTCTATAAAGGATATGCACAAGAAGAAGGTATTGACAATGGTGAGACTTTTTCCCCTGTTGCTAGATTAGAAGGTGTAAGGATATTACTTGCATATATTTCCTATAAAGGACTTAAATTTTATCAGATGGATGTTAAGTCTACATTTCTAAATGTAATTCTTGAAGAAGAGGTTTACATTGAACAACATGATGGATTTGTTGAAGATTCTAACAAGAATATGGTATGCAAACTGCACAAAGCTTTATATGGATTAAAGCAAGCACCCCGAGCATGGTATGAAAGATTACACTCTTATTTAATCAACATTGGATTTCAAAGGACAAGTGATAATAGTAATTTATATTTGAGATGTACTGATAAAATTCTAATTGTTGAGATATTTGTTGATGATATTATATTTGGAGGAAATGAAATAATGTATAAATCATTTATTGAATAAATGAGATGCCTATGATAGGTGAGATCAAATTATTTATTGGACTTCAAATTCAACAAGTTAAAGATTAGATCTACACAACACAATAAAAGTATATCAAGGAGATCCTAAAGACATTCAATATGGAAGAATCAAAACTGGTTGGAACACTAATGGCTACTGGTTGTAAATTTTCAAAGGAAGATGAGACAAAGGAAGTGAATGAGACACTTTACCAATCCATGATTGGTAAACTACAATATGTTGTACACAATAGGCTTGATATTGCACATTCAGTTGGAATTGTGGCAAGGTTTTTTGCTAATCCAAAGGAGACACACATGTCTGCAGTGAAAATAATTTTTAAATATTTGAAAGGGATTGAAGATTTCGGTCTGCTATACATAAAGGGAGGAAATTTTGATCTTGAGGTGTATACTAATGTTGACTAGGCTTGAAATATTGACAAAAGAAAGAGCACAAGTGGCAAAGCTTTCTTTTTAGGAGAGAGATTAGTGAGATGGTTAAGCAAGAAACAAAGTTGTATTTCATATTTTACTATTGAAGCTGGGTATGTCGTTGCAGCTATGAATTGTTCAAATATAGTGTGTATCAAATAATTACTAGAAGGTATGCAAGAAGAGATCACTGGTCCAGTTACTATTTTCTATGATAATACTAGTGTTATAAACATATCAAAGAATATGGTGATGCATTCAAAGACAAAGCACATATCTATCAAGTATCATTACTTGAGAGAGAAAGTACAAGATAAGCATGTGATATTAGAGTATGTGAATTCTAAGGAGTAGATAGCTAATATATTTACCAAACCAGTACCAAAGGATACTTTTGAGTATCTCTGAGGTAAGTTATGGGTTCTTCCCCTATCCAATATTCACTAAGGTATGATGCATGTTGCATCAATTCAAGTATTCATTAGAATATCTATCTTGTGAGTTGATGCTAGTGTTCACTCTTTGGGTGAAGCTTGAAGTTGTGAAAAGATGGTTATGACTGCAATGAGAAATCTATACTTAAGGTATGATTTACTACTTGAGAAAAGTATTCAAGAATATATATCTTTGGCATTGTTGTTAAAGAGGGAGATGAAACTAATAATGCAGAGGGAGAATATCAATGATGATTGTAAAGGAAGTGATACTAAAAAGAGGGAGAATATAAATGAAGATCTTATAAAGGGAGAATACAGTAAAGAAGAAGATTGTTAGTGATTAGAGGAACAAAAAAATAAGTTGTTAAAGAAGAATAGTATAGAGAAGTTAAAAATCAGAGGGAGTACATGAATGATGGTGAAGTGTTACCATCATCAATTGAACACTGAAGATTGTTAGTGTTTCCATCAATACCAAAGAGGGAGATTGTTACTATAACTAATGGTGATGATGATGAAGACCGACCAAGATCATAGGAATACAAGATAGTACAAATGTTAGATCAATTATTATCTTGTCATTGATGTTAAACAATTGATATCTAGTTTATATTGTGTTTCCATATAATTCGGTTTATGATATAAGTGTGAATGAGTTAAGAAGATGAAGAAATGAGATGTTATGAAGATGAAGAACTTAAATGGGAAACCGATACAAACTAGCCAATGTTAAGGTTATGTCAATATAATTGTTTTCTACCTAACATATGATTATATCAAGTCAGTAAAGTATGGTAATGAAGATTTGTCAAGTCGATAAGCAAAATATTTTTGTCTACCAAGAAGGAAAAGTCACCCGTTAAAGGTAAAGGAACTCAAGACACCAAGAAGGAAAGTTTTAGGCACCAAGCGAAGTTAATTGAAATTCAGAGTTATCCACCGAGCAAGGAGCATGAATTAAATACAAGGATTGGAATGACATTTAATGATTAGCTAGAAGGTCATGGTGATAGGGAAAGTTAGTTATGAGATGTACGATTAGGAAAAATCAAGGTGAAGATCTATGGCTTAGATCTAAATGGTAAAAATAAAAGGAACAAGTTTCAATAATGTTCAAGTTCCTAGGTGAAAAGAAAACATGTTACCAAGATCCAGATTCAAGGTATAATGAATTGGACGACTGAGATTAATCAAAGGAAAATGTAATAGAGGAGATTAAGCGGCAAAACAAATCGATATAAAGGATGGATTTGTATGAATAAATGGCTAGAAAATTGAAGATTTGAAGAGTCATTGACTGATGCAGTGAAAACTTGGAAAAGTTAGATTCCAAGTCAAAAAGTTGAATCTGATGAAGTGTTGAAGCCAGTGGAAAGTGAAGAATTGAAATGAAGATAGAAGAGCGCACAAAGGATTTGATTATGCAAAGATAGTTGCAGATTTATAGGTCAAACTATTTACTATTGCTTATTAACATTTGTAACAGAGAAATATCTTAACCAAGTGGACTTAACAGTTGTATTGTAAAATCCTTGCAAAGGTAACATTCTAAAGAGTTTTTGAAGCCCTCTAACTAGGAAACTCCTAATAGGGTGAAGATCATAACAGATCTATGATAAATCCCTTGACTAGGTCACACCTAACACTGTGTATTGTAATCTTTAACCAATTTGGCTTTTAACCAAGCATACTTTAGAAGAGTATTTTCTTTTGTGGGTGATGATTCCCACAGTGGTTTTTCCCAAAGCTGGGTTTCCACGTTAAATATTGGTGTTGCATGTGGTGAATGTTTTATGTGATTGATTTACTGATTGTTAAAGTTTATTTACTATTGTTGGTAAATAGTGAATTATGTTTAATTGAGTTAATCAGAGATATTTTTTTGAGGTACAAAGAATCAAGGATTATTGATTCACGCCCCCCCCCCCCTCCCTCTCTCTATAATCCAACATACATGATGCTTGAAACTTTATCATAGCTGCATTATGAATTTTGCACCTCTTTTAATCTTGAATGGTAAACCTCTAAACTTCCATTACATGATTTTTGCATACCTTCAACATTTAAGAGCACATTATTCTTATATATTGTAGGTCTTTTGATACCCATGTAATCATCTATGCCTGAAATATTTGCACGGGTATCTAAGACCTACAATATATAAGAATACCCAATAGCAACTGAAGATCAACAACTCACTTTGGATTCCTCACTTTAAACAACATATTGGATTTTAAATGGTTGATTAGTGCTAGATATTTTATTTCACTCTGACAAGCTGGGCTCAACCCTCATGGGAGCCACATTTAACCCCACTTGTTAGACTAAAAAACCTGTCTTTGCACATAGAATAAACTGGTTAGAATAAAAAATATTTTATTAGGTATTGGGTATAGTATTTTATCTTTTATATGGATTATGGGTAGAAATAAATAGTATGTGTGTAGTGGAAAATACTCATGGGTAATCAGTCATTGCTTGGATCCATTGGATCTAACCCCACCTTTTCTCTCTTATGCGGGATCTTAGGAAGATATTCAGTGGCTTGGAGAATCAGGAGCAAAAAGGAAAGAAACATCAAAGCACACATAACCAGTCAAAGAAAAAGGCAATGACTGGTTACCTTTGACCTTTTCTCTTTACATATTCTATCTTTATCATGTTCTAAATGTATATGAAAGATAGTAGGCTATCCTCACGACTTGTGTGAGAAACTTGTTTGATATTCAATTCATGATGTATTTAACGTTAGGAATAGTCCCAAGAGATAATTGAGAGGGGGGGGGGGGTGAATCAATTATCTACAAGTTTCAATTCTTTATCCAATTATGTATACTTAAACATAAAGCATAAACACAATGAAAGAACACTTGAACACAATACCAATATTTTGGCTATGGGGAAACCCAAATAGGTAAAAACCCCAGTGGGAATTGACACCCACTAATAATTTTCACTAGTGTATTATGATCCTTGTTAGAAGATCCTTAACCCTATTAGGAGTTTCTTTATAATGCATTTAGTATAGTGACTTGGTTAAGGTTCAGACCCTATTAGGAGTATTTTACAATTAAGCCTGTTAGGGGTGAGGACGCACTGTCTGAGAGCACACTGCTCAAAGAGGTGAAGGCCACAACCTTCTGAATAACATATATACACTATATCTGGATCTTGGTGAACTGCACTTTGACCTGTTGTCTAGATTAGTTCCAATGTATAGCATAAACTCTTTACTTGGTCACATAGACCTTCTGCCGATGGCTCAACACTTCACACACTCTGCTCTGCTCTTCACAATTAACTTAGAACCATACTTTAGCAATCACAAATGGTTGCCTATAAATATCTTTCCTCTAAATGATATAATCAAGTCAGCTTGTTAGAACCATCTTGAAATCATATTAGAGAAACCATAACATACTCTAATAACAATTCTATTAGCTCTACTAAGCACACAACACAAATTGGGACCTGTCCAATATTAATAACTGTAGATGCATGCTACACACTGTCGGCTCTATCAAAGTAACTAAAACTTTCTCCTCAAGATGAATTACATCATGTGCTCTTAACCAAACATTCTTAACTCTTCTCTAATATATAATCCAAGAGTGCATACTGAAATGATAAGCGCAACTCTTGAACCAATATAATCTTTGTTGGCTCTTTTGAATAAACACTGGAAATTGCTACTAGTGAATAGCGATTGCATAACTTCACTTCTACTGATCATCAGACTCTGCATCCATGCTTGTAACATTACTAACATTTGTTCATCATATATCCAAAGGTTCAAGGCTCCATGATGACTGTACGAACAATCACTCACAGAACACTACCTGTAACTCTATCAGGAACATTGCTGACACAAGTTGTTACATAATTGTATGTTTTAACAATTAACCTCTACATTCATGATATCATGTTGATAACATGTCCATGTTACATATACTCAAATCTTACTACATAAGTCTTCCACACATGCTACTTACCATATGTTGTCATCACTGACAAACATACAGTCAGCACTGGCTTGCTGGCAAATCTCCAACAATCTCCCCCTTTGGCATTGATGGAAACATATGGAATGAAAAATACCACCAATCCAAATGAACAATTATTTTATAACATTCTCCATTTCCTCATCAAAACTCCCCCAAGGATGAATCCTCCATCTCCTATAATATTCTTCAACATTCTCCATTTTCTCAACTGAACTGCTTTCATGACTGAATACTGCTCCCCCTTAGTATATTACTCATTCTTTACTTCTATTTTTTATGACTATATATTACTCCCCCTTTGACATCAATGGAATAGGATGCCAAACATTTAAGCTTTGGTACTACTCCTAAAGTAGAGTAGTCAACCATCCACCAGTCCCTGAGGACTGATGCACTTTCCTCTTTCTCTAAGCAGAATCAGGGAAGGGAATTACTCCCAAATTCTCCTTGAGATACTCAAAAGTATCCTTTGGTAAGGGCTTTGTGAATATGTCTTCTAGCTATTCCTTTGTACTTGCATAATCCAATTTGACTTCTTTTTATGTCACTTTCTCTCTAAGGAAGTGATACTTGATCTCTATGTGCTTTGTCTTTTCATGCATCACTGGATTCTTTGACATGTTGATAATGTTGGTATTATCACAATGAATAGTAATAGGATAATCAATCTGAATACCATAGTTCTTTATCATCTGTTTAATCCAAACAATTATGGAACAATTCAAGGCTGCTGCAACATACTCTGCTTCTTTTGTTGACTGAGAAATACAATTTTGCTTCTTTCTTGTCCAAGTGACAAGTTTGTCACCAAGAAACACTACTCCACCTGATGTACTCTTTATGTCATCAACTCATCCTGCCCAATCAACATCTTTATAAACATGAAGCTCAATATTCTCTGAGCTAGGATATTATAGACCATAATCTATAGTGCCCTACAAATATTTGAATATTCTCTTTACTACCATGAGGTGACTTTGTTTAGGCTCTGTTGCAAATCTTCCAACTATGCCAACTACATTAGAAATGTCTGGTCTAGTTTGACTAAGATATATGAGTTTACCAATCATAGACTTGTATAGTGTTGTATCTACTGCTGGAGAATCATCTTCTTTTGTAAGCTTGCATCATGTTATCATAGGTGTACCCACTAGTTTTCAATCATCCATCTTGATCTTCTTCAATATCTCTTTCACATATTTTGACTGATTAATGAAAATACCTTTCTCTATCTGCTGCACATTTAATCCCAAGAAGTATTTGATAGGTCCAATCATGCTCATCTCAAACTCACTATGCATCTCCTTAGCAAACTCCACTCTAAGTTTGTCATTACCCCCAAAGATAATGTCATCAACAAATATAGCTACAAGTAGTAGACCTTCAAATGTCTCTCTTATGAATAAATTACAATATGATGCTCCTTTCTTGAATCCAATTTTTGTTAGGTATCCATCAAGTCTCTCATACCATGCTCTAGGGGCTTGCTTAAGTCCATAGAGGGCTTTCTTCAATCTACATCCCATATCAGGTTTGTCTGATAAGGTGAATCCTTCTGGCTGTTCAATGTATACTTCTTCCTTTAGCTCTCCATTCAAGAATGTTGACTTAACATCCATTTGATAAACTTTAAAGTTTTTGAATGTTGCAAAAGATAAAAATAACTTAATAGCTTCTAATCAGTTGACTGGTGCAAAAGTGTCTGATTAATCAATGCCTTCTCTCTGAGCATATCCCTTACATACTAACCTTGCTTTATTTCTTACCGTTGTACCATCTTCATTCATCTTATTTCTGAATATCCATTTTGTTCCAATTAAATTCTTATCACTAGGTCTTGGGACCAGTTCCCAAGTATCATTCTTGATAATTTGATCTAGTTCTTCTTTCATAGCATCATGCCAATCTGAATCATTACATGCATCTTCAACACTTAAAGGTTCAATCTGAGATAGTAAACATATCGCTTCATTGCTTTCTGAATTCTTTTCTTTTAATCTTGTTGTGACTTTTTTGCTCTGATCTCCAATTATGTCATCCTTAGAGTGATATATAGATGTATACTTTGGAACTTTAGGTGATACTGACTCATCTTCCTTTTGAGTTTCTTCTTCACTTGTTTCAAGGTCATTGAATAATACATCAATGCTGTCAAACATCTCTTCAACAACTGTCTCACTAGTGGAAGGTCTGGGTTCTTCTTCAATCATAGGTGCGTAATCATGATATCTTTCTTGAACCATAAACTTTCCATCAATCTTGACATGAGCACTTTCAATGATCTTTTTCAATCTTAAATTGAAACATCTATAAACTTTGCTTTTAGTAGAGTAACCAAGGAAAATACCTTCATCACTTCTTGCATCAAACTTGCCTATTTCTTCATCCCTCTTGATGTAGCACTTGCTTCCAAAGATTCTAAAGTATTTTATTGTGGGAACATTACCAAACCATAGCTCATAATGTCTCTTTTCCACACCAGGCCTCAATTGTACTCTATTGATTGTATAGACTGTTGTATTGACCGCATCTCTCTAGTAGGTGTGTGCAACTTTTCCTTCAATCATGATGGTGTGCGCTATATCAAGGATGATCCTATTTCTTCTCTCTACAATCCCATTCTACTGAGGGGTTCTAGGTGCACTTAACTATCTCTTTATGTCATGTTCTTCGCAGTACTCATATAATCACATTATTGTGCAAGCTACATACACATCATCCATTATTGTGCAAGCTACATACACATCTACATGAAAGTTACTATACATTCATTGTGCATTGAAGAGATCCAAGTGTAAGAAAGCATCCATTATCAAGTTATATCATCTTCAAATGGATGCACCTATGATAGCACATTTTTTAGTAAGTTTCTTTGGACCCAATTAAAACACCTTTATGTTTTCATGGATGTTCATGTGCTTTTGTGTCTATTTTGGGCCCTATTTTGCCCTTTTTCGACCCCATTTTTTAGTTCCCAAGGTCCCAGAGGCTATTACGGGAAGCTCTAAACCTCAGGTCAGAGTCAAGGTTAACACTGAGCTCCTTGATAGATTTGAGGTCAACCCTGACCCTTTAGGTGGACCCTGACCTTTTGGGTTAGCTTCTTCGGGACCCGGGCCCATTCAGGATTTCAATTTTTTCTCCCTACTTTCTAGTTGGCCCTTCTCAATTTTAGAGTCAAAATTGAGTATAAAAGGAGTCCTTCCCTCTTAATTTCATCCATCTAAGATCCATCCACTTTCAATTACAATTCTACATGCAAGCATTCAAGCAAGCCTTCATGGGAGATTTTTGGAGCATTCAAGGAGATCCTTTTGCAACACTTCAAGACTTCAAGCATAGAGTCAAGGAGCTTTGAAGGAGTTCATTGGAGGCCTTTTCATCCTTCTTCCATTTTCATGCATCCACCTTTCAAGCTATATCTTCCTTCACTAGTGATAGTGGATTTGGCAATCAAGGAAGGGCTTCTTCATCTTGCATACCTGATTCAAGCACATGAGCGCATCTACATCTATGGATCCATGATTTGGTGTGGTATATCTATTGCATACGATTGACATAGCCTACTCTTCTACAAGATTCAACAACTTCAATCATTCATTCATTCCTTATGCATCTGGATGTGAGTCCTCCTCAAGGGTTTTCTACATAAGCAGGGTGAATTCGTACATTTGCTTTGTTTATTTCAATTTCAATTTAAGTTTGATTCCTCAACCAGGGCTTGACTGAGACAATCCCCTCTCCAACAAAACAAATCCCTTTTTCTTGTAGGTCTAGGTAGAAACAATGAATTTTACTACAGATTTGGATACCCATTTGACTGAAAGTTACAGATCTGTGAATAGATTTTTGATTGGGTGAAAAAGGTCACAGTCAGATTTCCTACTCTGACCAAAAAAGTTGACAGTGACAAAAAAACTGACTCTATCCTGGGAGAAAATGATTTTTGGGTTTTGTTCAGATCATGATTTCAATAGTAGATTTGGTTTTATTCATTTTTTAGAGCAGTACAGAGGGCAGAAAATCAGATGTTATCAGACATTCAAACCCTAAAGGTAATATCTTTATTTATATTATTCATTTGGCTCCTTTAATTTTTAAATCTTCAATATTTAGTTACATTTCATTACTTTACTTCCTTTCTAGTGCACTTGCATCTTTTAGGCTTCTAAGGAATACTACATTCTTTCTCCTAAATCCGCAACTTTTAGATCTGATCTTGTATTGGTGAGCTCCTATATCACTTGGTTAGCACTAATCTTGTTAGATCTAATAACCTTGGAGTTAGGACTTGAAAGGATCTACTTCCTTGTGGCTCATCCGAGCTATAAGGTTAAAACCCACAAACCGGAAATGAAAGTGTGAGGCAGTAGTGCAATTGTTATCTTTCTTGTTGCCTCACATTTTCACCTTATACATTTTGGTAAACCTGACTGATGATAATTCCACTTTTTATCTTGGTGTTAGATTCTCTTTTCATGCTTATAGGTTAACCTTATACACTTTGGTAAACCTGCTTTCGACAACTCTTTCTTTCTGGTGGTTAGATTGTCTCCTTTGTTTGATACATAGATTATATGGTGTGCATTTGTATGCATTGTGTCTTCTTTATAATTGGATCTAGGTCTATTTTTAGTATTGTTGCATTTCATGATTACATATTTCAAAAATACAAAACATTTAATTTTCATAAAATTCATTCTGGATGTATGTTTACTTTAGTTTTTGCAATGCATTCACATGTGGGTTTAGCTTCCCTTTTAGCACTTTACCCTTCTCCTAAGCATCCCCCTCTCCATGAGGTCATATCATTTCAAGAAGATTCCCTTAACGCCTCTTTCAATAATCTCTCTACTTCGAGGGAAGAATTGAAGATTGGGGCTAACTCTTCTCTTGATATGTCTTTCTCCCTTGAATGTACATTTCCAAACCTTGATAGTTCTAGCTCTCATTCTAGGGTTGAACCTTCCAATGTTTGAGATAATCCTCCTATTTGGGATGAAGCACTAGATGACAATTTTTACTATTCTCTCCCTTATGAAGATGATCCAATTAATGATGACTTGTCATTAATGATGACTTGTTCAGCTTCTATCCAAGTACATACCTTAGGCAACTGCAAATACATTTCAACACATTTTAAAAAAAATTTTAAAAATAAAATTATTTAAAAAAAGGTGTATATATATATACGCTAACGCTACAAAACAATAAAAAATCAAAATCTTTGAACCATTATTCCCATGAAAACAAAATATTATATTGGATGGCACATTTTCCAATACAAAGCAATTGCAATTTATAAATAGAAAACATTAGCCGATATATTAGGTAGGACTAATAAAACTTAAAACAATTTGAGGCATATACAGATCTCTTACATCAGCTGGTCTTTCCTCTATTTTGTCTATATTTTGTATTTCATAATGTATCTTCAAACTTTGACTCGTTCGGTGTGAGGCATAGCCTCCCATTTAACTTTGCATATTTCCTTTTTTTTATCTCTCTATAATTAATATAAAAAACAATTTGAAAAAAAAACACAATAAATTTAAAATTCCAGAGAGCCGTTAGAAGACCAAATGCACTAAACATCGAGCTTCAAGAGGATTGATTTTAAAAAGAAAGCGCGTTTGGGATTCCATGTTCGAATCCCCACTCATCCATTTCCTCCCTTGCTCCTGGTATTTCACAGTACAAAAGGAAAGGAAAGTAGGATCTCCATCATCCTCCAGTGAAAATGCTGAAGGCCATCAAGAGTCATTGTAAATCCGGTAGGAAAGCCCTTGCAAACATCTCAAATTCTAATCATCTACCGAACCAGAATAAAATAGTTTCAAAGCAAGTTGCAACTCACAATAATGGTCGCGGTGATGCTGATGATA
Source organism: Chamaecyparis obtusa (assembly GCA_027943335.1). Taxonomy (NCBI): domain Eukaryota; kingdom Viridiplantae; phylum Streptophyta; class Pinopsida; order Cupressales; family Cupressaceae; genus Chamaecyparis; species Chamaecyparis obtusa. Next base: position 46,334 of record BSBK01008086.1, on the reverse strand, counting down.
ATTGTGTGATTGACCATCTTCATGCCGCCCACAAGAACCTGTCCTAGCTAATTCACCAAGTACCCATCTAAATATTATTTTCATCATTTTCAAAAACTTAAGGCAGTAATAAGGGAAATTCACCAGGTACCCATCTCAATTTTTTGTTCATCATTTTCAAAACTCCAAGGCAGTAATATGGGAAACCCTCTAGTTTAATGCTCCCATTTGCTGATATACTAAGTGCATGACTCAAATATTGTATATGTATTTTTCTTCAGCTCTACAACTCTTATTTGGACTGGATTGAGCATTACAACTTTAATGTATTGAATGCGTTGATTATTTATTTTGTTTTGCTGAACCCCGATTACGGTGTTTATCGGGGACCTGTACTCACCTCATCTACGCTGCGAAGAGAGATTTATGTTTGGTAATTCACCCAATTAGAATAGGGAATTTGAATTCAGCGTCTCGCTATGAAAGCGCTCATATTTTTGGCCCTTATCTTGTTTCACAAAAACAAAAAATTAGGGTACATACCAGGGTTTGGCTTGGCAGAGGATGTGGGCTCGGGACAATAGTACTGGTTGGCCCACTTTCTTGAGTTTTAATTTAATTATTTACTATCTTTTACCTCCTATCTAATTGCATTTTTCCCATGTAGAGTTTGCTTTGAGGCTTATGTAAGGCCTAGCAAATATCGAGCCTCAAAATATTGTAAGCAGAATGTGTTAAAATTCATCTGCGTAATGCTTGCTTGGGCATAAGTTAGTTGATCCTGTTAACAAGAGGATGAATGCTTATACTTTTCTAGTAATAAGTTGAGAATTGTTATATTACATTTTATTAATTTTCTAACAAAGGGATTTAGCATTTCCATCTTATAAACTATTCTACAAATTTGGGGTGTTTGGGGGTCTCTTTAATAGAAATGGAACTGACTTTGTTTCTCATGATTTGGTGCTGGTCGACGAGAATTAGGCCACCAACTAACCCACTTTATTAGGATGCATGCAGCTTTGTTGAGTTTGAAAAACAAAGTAATCCTTCATTTTCACTTTCTAAGTCTAAGCTTTTCTTGTTCAAATGCATTTGCCTGAGAATTCTCTACTCAATGTCCCTAAGGTATTGCCCAAAGTTATAGCCTATACCCATGCTCTCAAGCATCAAAGAATTATTTTGGCACACATCCTATTCAAGTCCTGACAGTAGAGTTGGGGATACAAAACCTAATGTTTTTATCAGAGCTCACCTTAATGGAAGCATCTCATAGGTTCTGTGGTAAATATTGACCATACCAAGTACTTTTTTAAGTACTAGAAATTGTCGAACAACAAATGTTGTAGTTGCATTCAATGCAATATAAATTCCTCCTATAATTTAAGGGGAGGCCCACTTTACTTGGATGCCTGCAACTTTGTTGAGTTTGGAAAACAAATTAATCCTTCATTTTCACTTTCTAAGTCTAAGCATTTTCTGGTTGAAGTGCATTTGCCTGAGAATTCTCTACTGGATGTCTTAAGGTACTGTCTAAAGTTATAGCCTATACCCATACTCTCAAGCATCAAAGAACTATTTTGGCACACATCCTATTCAAGTCCTGACATTAGAGTTGGGGGATACAAAACATACTTGTTTTGTCAGAGTTCACCTAAATGGAAGCATCCCATAGGTTCTATCGTAAATACTGACCATACCAAGTACTTTTTAAGCACTAGAAATTGTCGAACAACAAATGTTTTAGTGGCATTCAATGCAATATAACTTCCTTCTGTAATTTAAGGAGAGGCTTCTAATTTTATTCTATTCACAAGCATATGATAAAAATAGAAATATTGAAATATGCATAGATACAGAAACTTTACTAATTGTTGGATTCACCAACTTGCTCGGTTAAAATACATAAAATATAAAATAAATTGCATATATCTACGAAGTAGATGATAAAGCTTTGAAACCTATGCATTGAGAAAATAGTTGAAACCTATTACATTTAATTTTAGAATAAAGGGAACTGGATTAGGTACAATGCTGATTTGCTTTATACATGGGATAAAGTACATGCAAGTACTTCAACCAAATTTAGACTAAAGATTCTTTTAAGTTCAAGATATAGCTATTACCAAATATCAACAGAAATACGAAGTTCTAGTATGACAGCTGCAAATTTGTTGGACAATTCCAACTCTTTTGTTAATTTCTTATTTAGCATTTTAAATTCAATTCTCATTCTTGTTGTTGGTCAATATAGTGTACCCTTGGTTGATTCATAAATCATGTTTACATGTTTCAGGACAACTCAACATTATTCTTTATAGGATATATCTAGTGCCCATCATGTAACTTTGGGTTGCATTGGCCTTAGTATATTGTGCATGTATAAGACAAGTTGATTAGCTAGGCTCTTTAAATCAGCCTTAAATTTTCCAAAACATATCCATGTTTTGCTTTCTTATAGTTACTACAGCTTAAAGTTTTTCATGATCACCTTGATGGAAAAATCACTACCTTGTATATCATCTCATTCTCTCAAGTGGGTATAGAAACATGAAATTTCATTTGGCTGAATTAATCTAACCTGACCATGGAAAATGCTTCTTTTCTTAGACAGCATGTTCATGATGATGTGTCAAACCAAAGTTGAATGTACATGGATACGGATACAAATATGGATATGGTATTAGATACAGATATGGCAATTTTTAAGACCCCCAATACAGATACAGCTGGATACCCCATTAATAAAAAAACACATATATTTAACACAATTTTCTAACTTACTAGAGGAGATTTTCATTTCTTCAAAAGCAATATAGATAGATAAATGCTACATAAATATTTATAGGTTAATTTAACAGTTTACAATATGCAAAAATAGTAGAGTTAGATTGGAAGATACCCCAAAAAATTGGTTGGTGAAATAGAAAAAAAAATGCATTTGTATATCACAATTTCTTGTAGTTGTTTATACAATTTTTTTTTATAAAAATTGCATGAATGAAGTTTTTTCAAATTAAAATAGGGAAGATTTGCATCAAGTTTTATATGTTTGTTGAAGGAGGGACAGAGGAGTATCTAGCTACTTTGTGTTAGACATATCATGTGTACTGGACATGAGGACACTCACTTTGTTTCTTTTTCAAACTTTGGCTAACCCAAAACTCCATTACTATAGATTTTATTTTGTGTGGAAATGGTATCTCCCTTACCTCTTTTACTGTGATTTTTGTAAAACAATTGTATGTAGCTTGATATTTCATTGGCGGATTCCATGCATTGGAGATTTTCTCTATAAATTAAGCAATGACAATATTGAGGATTTCCATTGGTATTTGCATCTTTTGAAATGACTATAAAATAATGAAACATAGGCAAGTGTTACCCCATGGAGCCCTATGTTTCTGAGATGGGGACGTCCTAGGGACTTGGAGATAGGGCATCCCCTCGCCATCCCATCACCACCACTGGGAGAGCTAAGGATGACTAGGAATCCTTGGGATATCTTGGGGATGTCCAAGAATCCATTGAGCATCTCGGTATGTCTGGAAGTTTTCTATCCCTAGACATTTAAAAGGTGTATTTTTTTTATTATATATATTTGCAAGAAAATCAAATATATACATTATACTTTTGGCTGATTAAAGGACATTTTCAGATCATTTGCAAACCTAATATGAATTTATGAGAGTTTGTAGCTACTATTGCATACACCATTTTTTATTATGCTCGCTATCCTAAATTAAAAAAAAAAAATGGGGTTTCTATGTTTGCAATTCATGTGGTGCTACTATCATATTTATCCAACAATTCATTATCCAATTCCACTTTCATATAATCTATGGTGAATGCCAGTAACACTGTCCATAAAATATCAATCATAATCAGTAGTCATTTTTGAGTATTTGACATATTTGACACATGTAATTCATACCTTAGTATTTAGTATTTGTAATTTTTCTATTTAACTAATTTTCCAATGGTTCATTTGGAATGTAATTCTTATATATCTTTTCATGACTAGTTTTTCTAGTACTATATGTAAATCAACACCGCACCCCACCACCACCCCTCCTTCATCCCCTTACCATTTCCGAACTAAGGCCCTTTGCCCCCTGTCCTCAAAACCTATACTCCCATCCCCCCATCCCCAATGGGTGGTGGAACATTGCTATAAAATGACACTCATTCTTACTTGGGATGGCATGGGATCAGATTTGTTTCCCCAAAAATCAAACTCTTTGAGTGTTATTGGTGATTGTGATGTTACGCAAAATGTATGACATTAGAGTCACCTAAAATGATTTCCCCAAACAAATTAGCACGAATATTCACATCTTGCAGCCCAACCACCTCATTTAGATTTCACTTTGAATATCTAATAAAGATCATATATCTAATGATATCAAATATTGTAAGATTCAAACATCCACACCTAAAAAATATTTGGTTCTATTTAATATTTTTGAAAAAATCTTCACACTTTTGACTCCCAACCCCATAAATTAACTCAGAGATTAAATGCAACCTTGTTGATATCACTATGGTATAAATAATAATGTGATGCCCCCACCTAACATTATAATATTAGATATAATCATAAAATAAGTTCCCGAGGAAAGATAATTAATATTATAAAACTAAAATTAAATAAAGATTAGGCTCAATAATGCTAAAAACTCAAAAGGCATGTGAAGGGTTGTGTCTCATGAAAGGATTGGGTATATAAGGAAGAACAATGAAGGAGAAAGGGACAACAATTTGGTAGACATTTTTATGTTGTTATGATGTTATCCCTTTTGGAACATGTGAACTGTGGTTCGGCAACCTGAGGACAAAACCCCTTAATATTTGAAATTCAAAGATGAAAACCACTTAATTTCCATTGTTGAATTAGCTAGACAGACTCTAAGACACTTCAAAGACATTAAATAAAAAGAGATCACTACAAGTACAAATTGGGGGAATATTTACAGCAGAGATACGAGTATAAATTCAATCTTTCTGAGATACATGCTAATCATTGAATCTGAAATATATAATAAACTATTAAAACTACAATTTCTAGGTTGACTGCATACTTATAATTAATTGCACAACTATTATTGTGAGTTAGATTTTATTATTTAAAGAAAAATAAGGGAAATTTTAAAGGGACATTACAAATAAAGATAAATCTTGCTAGCACATGAGTTTATTTGCATATGCAATGAAGTGATAAAGCCAACAAATAGAACCAAGAAAAACTCAAAATTCTAAATTCTAATGACAAAGTAAAAATGGTTAGAGAAAATGACAACTATGAGTATGCGGATATATTGATAGAAAATTTGACCTTAGGATAGATATAATGAGGCAAATGTTACATAAGATAAACAATGCAAAAAACTCCAATAATGATTGTGGGGAAACTTTTAACAATAACAATAATGAGCATAAAATTTACCCTAAAAGAACCAAGGTTGGGTCTATGGATAGATCCTTTGATCCTATGTTCATTCAAAGGGGAGAAGAACTTGACATCAAGAACACAAAATTCAATGCAAGATGATATCACTGGTTGTTATGTAGAATGAAAAAATATCCTTGGAGAAATTCAAGAAGCAACATCTCTCATAAACTACATAAATATGAAGAGAGGAAGAAATGGATCAAGAATCATAACCATCATGCTTTGGGTGCAAAGAATAGATATATATCTATCATTGAAACCAATGATCGAGGAAAATTCCATAAAATTTGCAACATTACACTTGGAAGGATAAGCTCACAAATGGTAGTACCATGGGTTGGCTAGACAACACCATAAACTAATAGATACATATGATGAAATCTACAAAAGTTTTTTTGAGAGTTTTTTTTTTGGAAGACCCAAGTACGAGACGGGTGCGGCTGACTTCAAGCAGTGGTGGGGGTGCTTGGGTGTGGGAAGTACCCATCCCTGGAATGTCCCTACACCCTATGCACTAGGTATTTTTCTTGCGTACGCGTCCCCGTGTTACACTAATTTATAGACATCTGTAGCCATAAAAAGAACCCTCCTATAGGGTGAAATTTGTACCTTTTCAAAAAGGTTTTTCTTAACAAAAGGAATGACCATAAAAGAATAAATTTGATGAAGTAACCAAAAATGAGTTGCATTGAAACAAATTATGTTTTTCTTGTAGAAAACCATTGGTGCCTGGATAGTGTTGTTTGGGAAAAGGCCAAGTACATTATATATAAGTAATGTCAAATGAGGAAAAATCAAAACCCAAAGTACTTGAATGTGAGACTAAATCAAAAGTAGAAATTGAATATACAAATTGCACATTCGCAACCTTATTAAGTTCTCTTATATGTCATTATATTTTAGTACAAGGGATTATAAAAGGGAAAAAAGTTTTAGTCCAATTGATAGTGGAGTGAGACACAATTTAATTGATGAAAGACTAATTCCTAGAAGAGGGTTACAAATAGATGATTATAGTAGATTCAATGATATAGTAACAAATAATTTTACCATACCATGCACTAAGAAAACTCAACAATTGGAGGTTACCTTTGGTAGATACAAAATGCAAGACGACTTCTATGTGGTGAGCGTAGAAGAAACTCATATGGTCTTAGGAGTGTGATGGCTAGACTCTCTGGGAGAGTTTGCACAAAATTATTGGAGGATGGAATTAAATTTCAAAGTAGAGGGTGAAGACGTATGTAGTATTTCAAGGCACTATTGGGGGAGCTCCTAAGTTATAATAGAAAAAAGAATGGAAAAATGTTTTAGGAATGGACAAGTAGCATGTGCAACAAAATGTTAGTAATGTCTACAACCAGTGCAAGAAAGAGAGCATTACCTTTGTTAAAACTACCATCATTAGATGATGAAGGAAAATTGATTATTTAGAGAAAGATAGCTAAGAAATAAAACCATGATAGAATATCTTATTCAATGGAAAGATATTCTTGAAGAAGATGCAACATGGGAGAATCAAGAATTCCTTTAGCATCCTAATTTACAATTGCTCAAGGATAAACAATCTCTATAAGGGAAGATTGTAAATGATAACAATATAATCATAACCACACGTTGCCAATGATAATAAAAGGAGATTGGACTTAATAATGATTAAAAGGCATGTGATGGGTTGTGTTTCATGAAGAGATTAGGTATATAAGGAAGATCAATCAAGGAGAATTGGACAACAATTTGGAAGACATTTTAATATTATCATTCCTTGAGGAATGTGAAACGTGGCTTTACAATCTGAGAACAAAACCTCTTTATTTCCACCATTGAGTTAGTGGATGAAAACAACTAATTTGAAATCCATTCAAGTAAAAATAGATCACTGTAAATTGGTCCTTTGGAGGAATATTTACAACAAGGATAAGAGTATAAATTCTATCTTTCTAAGATACATGCTAAGCATTAAATGTGAAATATATAATGAATTGTAAAAAATGCAATTTTGAGGTTGATTTCATACTTATAATTAATTATGCCACTATTATAGCGAGTTAGCTTTTATTTTTGAAGAAAAATTAAAAAAGGAACATTACAAATAGCAATTAAATGTAAAGAATTCACTCCCTTCTAGATTAGTTTGTTCCATGCTATATATAACTAATACTAATAGCAGTGATTATGGTCATTGCCAACTAGAATACCTTCTAATATAGGCATACTTTATTATGCAAATATAACTTACTATGAATTTAAAAAATCAGTATGTTACCCAGAAATGTGTTTCCTCCCCTAATGGCAAGTTTCACAAACATGGTCAATTTTAGGGATGGGAGACGACCGGGGACATTTTTGAATGCCCAGCTCACCCAGGGATGGGATCACCATGGAGCTCGCAAGTGGGATCAGAGCTAAGCTCTCTTGGGGAGTGGTGGGATAGGATTGGTGCTGAGCCCAAAGCTGAGCTGAACCGGTCAGAGTCAAGCTCACTCACGAGCGTGGTCAGAGTCGAGCTCCCTGAGCTGAGGTGAACTGATGGAGCTCTCCGGGGAATAGTGGGGTAGGGTCAAAATTTGTGGAAAAAAAATGGACAAAGGAGGCTCCGTACAATGAAAAGAATGAAAAAACTAGAGTTTAAAAAAAAATCACTCAGGCCATACATGGAGTCATGCCCAGCTCGCCCAAGGATGGGATCACCATGGAGCTCGCGGGAAGGGTCAAAGATGAGCTCTCCCAGCTGAGCTCACTCATGAGCATGCTCCGAGCTGAGCTCCCTAAGCTGAGGTGAACCAATGGAGCTCTTCAGGGAGCGGTGCAGCGGGGTTGAAAGTCACAAAAAAAAAGACAAAAGAAGCTCCATACGATGAAAAGAATGAAAAAACTAGATTTAACAAAAAAAAGAATCACTTGGGCCATACATGGAGTCACGCCCAGCTCACCCAGGGATGGGATCACCATGGAACTTATGGGTGGGGTTGGAGCTGAGCTCTCCCAGCCAAGCTCTCTGGGGAGTGACAGGATGGGAACGATGCCGAGCCGAACCGGTCAGAGTTGAGCTCACTCGCGAGCAGGGTCAAAGCTGAGCTCCCCAAGCCAAGGCAAACTGGTGGAGCTCTCTGAGGAGTGGAGAGGCGGGGTTGAATGTCAGAGAAAAAAAATGGACAAAGGAGGCTCTATACAACAAAAAGAATGAAAAAATTAGAGTTAAAAAAAAATCACTCGGGCCATACATGGAGTCATGCCCAGCTTGCCCAGGGATGGGATCGCCATGGAGCTCATGGGTGGGGTCAGAGCTGAGCTCTCCTAGCTGAGCTCTCTGAAGAGTGGTGGGATAGGATCGACACCGAGATGAACTGGTCAGAGCTGAGCTCACTCATGAGTGGGGTCAGAGCTGAGCTCCCTGAGCTGAGTTGAACCAATGGAGCTCTCCGAGGAGCGGTGGGGCAGGGGCAAAATTCATGGAAAAAAAATGGACAAAGGAGGCTCTATAAGATGAAAAGAATGAAAAAACTAGAGTTAAAAAATAAAATCACTCAGGCCATATGTGGAGTCATGCCCAGCTCACCTAGGGATGGGATCACCATGGAGCTCGTAGGTAGGGTTAGAGATGAGCTCTCCCACCTGAGCTCTTCGAGGAGTGACAAGACAAGATTGGTGCCGAGCTAAACTAGTTGGAGCTGAGCTCACTCGTTAGTAGGGTTGGAGCTGAGCTCCCTGAGCTAAGGCAAACCGATGGAGCTCTCTAGGGAGCGGTGGGGCGGGGTTGAAAGTCACAAAAAAAATGGACAAAGGAGGCTCTGTATGATGAAAATAATGAAAAACCAAAGTTAAAAAAAAATCACTCAAGCCATACGTGGAGTCACACCCAGCTTGCACAGGGATGAGATCGCCATGGAGCTCGCGGGTGGGATCAGAGCTGAGCTCTCCGGGGAGTGGTGGGATGGGATTGAGATTGAGCCCAAAGCTGAGCCAAACTGGTCGGAGCCAAGCTCACTCACGAGTGTGGTCCCAGCTGAGCTCCCTGAGCCAAGGTGAATCGGTGGAGCTCTCTGGGGAGCGGTGGGGTAGGGTCGAAAGTCACAAAAAAAAGGGACAAAGGAGACTCTGTATGATGAAAAGAATGAAAAAACCAGAGAAAAAAAATCACTTAGGCCATACGTGGAGTCACACCCAACTCGCCTGAGGACAAGATCACCATGGAGCTTGTGGGTGGGGTCAGAGCTGAGCTCTCTATGGAGCGACGGGATGGGATCAGCACCGAGCCCAAAGCTGAGCCAAACCGGTTAGAGCCAAGCTCACTCGTGAGCATGTTGTGGAATACTAATTCACCCCCCCTCTCAGTATTCCCTATTTCTAACAATTAGTATCAGAGCTTAGTTACCTAGAGAAGAATCATTCAAGGAAAGCCTAGCAGCTTGAGTAAGATCCCTATGGATATGAATTAGTTACAGAAGAATCTTGAAGAAGCTCTTGAACAGATTGATATGCATATTGATGAAAGAAACAATCTGAAAAGAAAATATGATGATGCAAAGAATCTTATTGAGAAATTGAAAGGCAAGATAGCAGATCTGAAATCTGAGAAGGAATCTGAAATTCTTATTAAAGATTGTGATGATTTAAAAAAAGAAAATGTGATCCTTAAGCATGAACTGAAGATAGCAAATCTGAAACTTAGCTTGAAAGATGGAAATGAAAATTTTAGATCTGAGAATGAAAGCTTGAAGATTGAAAATGAAGATCTGAAATCTAAACTTGGCAAGGTCACATCTGAACTTGATAAAGTCAAATTATAGTATGTTGAACTTGATAAATACAATAAGATTGTGTAAGGTGAATTGACTCAATCCAAACAACAACTTGAGAGATTATATTCGAATAGTGAGAAGATTGATGAGCAAATATCTTATGGGAAACCATTCTATGACAAAATTGGTCTTGGATTTAACACATTAAAGATAGATAATGAAAGCAAGGAACCAGATTTGAATGTGTCTAAAAGCATTAATGAAAATAAGTTAGATGAGATCAAATCTGAAGATGCACCTAAAGAAGAAGAAGAATCACCGAAGCAAGATGAACCATCCAAAGGTATGCAAAGAGAATTCAAAGGTAGATGTTTTGCTTGTAATACTATTGGTCACATGAAGAGAGATTGCACAGATAAACAATTCAAACCTCTTAATGGGTATTGTTATAATTGTCATGGTTTTGGACATAGAGCTATTGAATATAGAAGATCTAAAGTTATTGAGAATAATTATAATGGTATAATGCCTAGGAATACTAACAATGTAGATCAGAGAACTACTGAAGACATGAACAGAAGAAATGGAGTAGTATGTTATAGATGCAACAAGATTGGACACATTGCTAGAAATTGCAAGACACAAATCAATAAGCAAGGACCTAGATATGGAACCAATGGAATAATTTGTCAAATATGTAGCAATATTGGACACACAGCAAGATTTTGCAGAATGAGCAATGGAGGTTATCATCCTAACCCTAACCCTAGAAACTATGTAAGAAGGAATGAAAATGCAAGAAATAGAGAGAAAGGTTGATGTAGCAATGAAGATGAAGTAAAATTTGTAAAAGGCATAGATCAAGGAGGATATTCAACATTGAAGGTAATAAAAAAGGTGAAGCATCTGATGGTAAGAATGAATCCTTACCTAATCTTTCTTTAAGCACTTGAATTATGTAAATTTCAATAAATTAGGAACTTAGAATTAGTGTAGAAGTATATTCTTGATGAGCTAAGTTTTGTGTAGTTAGATGAAGGTTTATTATGTTGTACTAATGCTATGGTTAAGTGTGCAAAAATAAATATTGTGTTTTGCGTGTCGCAAGAAGTTTCATGGTTACAGGTTTACGGAATCAACTTTTTGGTAAAGTAGCGGCAAAAGAATTGAATGGGATGTCAGATCGGAGTAAATGCAAAGTAATAAAAGGTTGAAATTGAAGTAATTTTGATTATCAACTGAATTGAATTGATTTGAAGAGTGAAGAATAGAGTTTGGAAGTGATTTGCAGTGATTTGGAGAAAGTTTGAAGCGTCAAATCTACAAAAGCCCTAAGTTTACAAATTTGAGGTATTTATCTAACCAAATCTTTGAATCAGTATAAGAGAATAGATAGAATCATGAATGTATCTTTAATTCACAATATCAAAGATAAGAATAGACCTAGAGTTAAGAGAGATCCAGTTGAACCCCTGGAAGTCGATGCTAGTTTAGCCCTATCATCCATATTAGATGGAGTTTTGCATTTAGAGAATGTTAAAGATTATCTTGGATGCAAGCTTGAAACCCTAAGGGAAAGTGATTTTCCTATTGAATATCAGAAGATGTATAATCAAGACATGTTAGTAAAAAAATGATATGAACGTTTAGAGGACAATGAAATCATTAAGTATTCAATGAAATATGAATTTGATGATGAGGAATGCACTAAGATTATTCTGAGTAGAATTCACAATGGAAAATTTTGGTTAGAAGACAAAATAATTGATATTACTATAGACCTAATTTATGATGTCATAGGTTTATCCAAAGTTGGTGCTATTCCCCTAAATGAAAAGAACATGAGGAAGATTGTGACTGATAACACAGGATCATCATACAATGGAAGATGTATAGTTATAAGCAAGATAAAACAAGATGATGTAAGGTATCTGTGCAAGATTTTGACTACTAAATTTTGTGGAAGTTCTAGAGAAGATGACATGGCAGCTAGAATGGTACAGATTGCATATTTGATGTGTGTTGAGAAGAAGCCTGTTGACATGTGTGAGATTCTAAGAATTCAATTATTTGAGAACTTGGAGAAGATAAAGAAAGAAAAGTATAATCATTTTAGATTTTATTCTTTGATCACCTACATGTTTTTCCACTTATTGAGAAGATTTGCTTATACTATTAGTAATGACTAGAATGATGGACATAACACTATGGAGAGAATCAACAAAGTTTATATGAAATATCTTATTGAGAAAGTAAATGAGAGTGCTAAGTTAGTTTTGAAAACATTTCAAAATATGGCTGTGAACAGATCAAGGATCTCTCAATCCCTTGTTGAAAAGTATAAAGATGATATATGCTTTATGGTTGACACTGATCTTACTTACATTGAGGTAGTGAAACCTAGACTTGAGTTCATACACCGTCTTGGCTATGAAATTTTTGAAGCCGAAACTGAAGGTTATGTGAGTAGACTATTGAAGAGTGAATTGGACACCCAAAGTAGTAGATTTGGAACTTATGAAGAAAATTTCAATTCAGCAAAGGAACTGAAGGAAGAGAAGCAATCAAAGAAAAGAGTAGACAATACTATCAAGAAGATACTTAAAGAAATAGGTATGAGTGAACATGAGTTTGATATTGCAAGGAAGAATACAGAGGCAATAAGGTAGAGTGAAGTACTATTTGTTCCACCCTTGGCATCTAGTTCAGACCCACATGAACCTATTCATGTTGAAGTGAAAGTAGAGGAACCAAGAAAGAGCAAGTGACTAGATAGTCTACAAGATCCTCTTCTTTCACACCAAGTAAGAGAATGAAGGTCAATTCTTTTGGACTTGGAAAGCAATAGAAAGTGGTAATGCCACCAGTCCCTAGAAAAGTTGCAGAGATCAAGGATGATGACACTCTAGTGAAAAAGAAGACTTGGAAACCAAGAATTGAAAGAGTTAATGAAGATATCATGCAGCATGGAGATTTCACAAAAATGAACAAGTATTATGATCTTTATGGATTTTCTGAAAGATTAAATCTAGAAAATTTTGTTGTTACTCATATGATATTAGCTAATAAGAAGTTTGACCCTATACATGGTAAAATTCTAGAGGATTTGTACAATAAACTTGTAAAGAGAAAAATGAGAGCTCAAGAAGAAGACATGAATATGAGAGAAATTTTGGTTAGAAAATTTTGTGATATAAGAGATGATGATCACTTGAAGAAAATTCTGAAGCCACTTGGAACCTTACTGAGAACAAAAAGAAGGACTATTCAAATAATGGGAGGACAATATGAGCAAGTCAAAGCTAAGATAGAGTAAGCAATTATGAAAGTGTTGGCAGAGATGATTACAGGAACAGTTGAGATAGAAAAGGCAATTGAAGAGTAGATTGTAGAGCAAGTAGAGAAAATAGAGGAAGAAATTGCAGTAGTAGAAGTAATTGAAGTTGAGGACATTCCCTCATCTTCAGCTATCAATATTGGTAGTGAATCAATGGACATTGAAGGCACTAAAGTCACCTTGGACACTGATGATGTAGTATTCAAGAACTTAGACAATATTGTTGATAATTTGGCACTTAGAGAGAAAGATAAGAATGAAGAAGCAGAGAAGACACAAGCAGAGGAGCCAATGGAAATAGAGACACCTATTACACCTATTGCACCATAAGAAGACATCAGTCTTACCCCTAAGACTAGAAAGAAAAAGGAGATAGGAACTTTGTTTGAAGATTTGGGCAAGGAGGTTGATGACGATGATCAATTAGATTTGATCACTTCTTTAAACAAAATTATTGGAAAGAACAAGAAGGTAAAGAACTTGGAAGGAAGTCTAAAGGACTTAACATAAAAGCTACAAAGTTTTGTAACTATGAAAGTTTTTGAGACAAACCCTTTAGAAAGAGCAAAAATGGTAATGAACACATTTGATGAAGAGTTCACAAACTTGATAGATATTGTAAAGGTTAAGGCACAAGCAGATTATGAAGCTAAAATGTTGCAGAGTATTAGTTGAAGTACAACTAATGATATTGGAGGTCTTGATATCTATATCAAGAACTTGAGAAAATATTTGGAGACAAGGAAGTGTTTGTACATTCAGTGTACAAAACCTGAGAGTCTAATAGTAGGTGAGGACTAGAAGATAAAAGAGAAAGAAGATGAGATTAAAGTTGAGACAAATTCTATTGCTAGCCCTAATGTGAAAATTAGTAATGTAGAAAAGAAAATCAAAAAACTTTGTGATGAAATCAGAATTTTGAAAGATGAGAAGAGCAAGAAATTGAGCAGGTTAAATCTTTTGAGAGAGCATATCTCAATTAAGTTAACTATTATTAAAGAGCAGCTGATGAATGTCTTACTGCTAAAACATCATTTTAGAAATTTAATTTTGAGACCCTTCAAGCATGTCAGATTGTTGCCTATGGTTTGAGTACTTTACTCAATGTGGCAAATTCTATAAGGAAGACATGGGAGAAAGAATTTGAGGCCTAGAAAATAGATTTTGTAGATTGTGTTGCAAGCCTATCGATTTTGCAATAGGACATCAAGGTATAATGTTTTGACACAATTTTGGATACCCTTTCCACCTTTATTTCGTCATTGTTGTCAAAGGGAGAGAGATACTTAGAAAATTGACTATGATATAGAGAAGAATATGTTATATTTGATGAGGAGTGATACTCATAGGGGGAGTATTATAGAGTTTTTGTAATGAAAGATATATTTTGAGGAGATATAAGGATAGTATACTTATTTTATACTATGGCCACAATTTTGATATATATTTTGAGATTTTGACTTATACACTTAGCCAATTATCCCATATGTTGCCACCAATGACAAAGGGGGAGATTGTTAGCAATTTGGCTGAACTGAGTACTTAGATGTTGTCATTATGGAAACATATGTCCCTCATGAAGATCATGCAAGGCAGAAAGAAAGTATGGAAGATCGCTGATAAAATTTGTCTAAGTGTGAGATAGAGTTTTTGACAGAGCACCTGACATAATTTGTGTTGGCGACGTTGATTGGAGTATGTTCAGAGTTTGTGCAGTTGAACATAGACTCTATGATATCTGAGGATACCCCATCTCAGTGCGTAGGATAGTACAGATTTTACGGAGATAGTTATGACTATTTTACCAATGACAAAGTTAAGCCGACAGAGCAGTTTTGAAGATAGAATTAGTAAATGAGTAAGGGATTATTTTTCTTGTCAAAATAATGACTTAAAATTATAAAGAGATGACATCCTAGATGTTTACTCTTGGATAAATTTATGTAAGATTTCTAGAAGAGCTATTACGTTTGACTCTTGTATAAAGATGTAAAGATGTAATGTTGTAATGTACAGAGATACCAAAGTGTAAAGAAAGTGATAGTAGTATATTGTGATAGCGATGAAATATATTGATGTGAAGTTGTAAGAAGTACTATATTGTAATCAGTATTCATTTTGTATTACTTGTTTGGGTAGTGAGCTCATCTGGTAATCAGGTTTTGTGTTGACAACTCCTAACAGGGTTGAGGCTTCTAACAATGCCTATAGTCCCTTAACCAGGACTACTACACTATATGATTGTAATAGACTCCTAACAGGGTCAACATCCTTCACATAATATCTTTTGATTAGTGGATCTTTGTGGGTACCATCCCCACTGGGGTTTTCCCTTGGCCAGGGTTTCCTCGAGAACATATCATGTGTTATGAGTTATTTACATTTACTGTTATACATGGTATTTAGCTTCTTATGTTTTGTATGTACTAAAGTAATCTGTTATATCCATAAGTGGGAAAAAAGTAAAAGTTTTTGGAATACTGATTCACCCCCCCTCTCAGTATTCCCTATTTCTAACAATAACTTCCACTTGTTTGGTTAAATACATTGTTGCAGTAATGATGAATTTATGACCATTTGAGGATGGTTTGGATAAAAATCCAAACCCCATTGATAAAAGGGCTGAGGTGTAGTCATAGGATGGAGTTCTTGTGCTAGAAAGTGAATCAAATTCCCATGATACTAACATTTTTGACAAGTTTTTGCAAAGTGGCAAGCGTCTTTCTCCATAGAAGGCCAAAAATATCCTATCCTAAGAAGTTTCTTAGCTAGGGTTAACCTGTTTGAATTTGTGACCCACAAATTCCTTCATAGGTTTTTCACAAGGCTATGTTTGAATCCTCCTCTAGACATATTAGAAGCATTCCATCTAAACTCTTATGATATAATGTGTTAGATATTAAGGTATAACGAGAGGCTTGTCAGATAAAGCTTTTCTTTTGATTCCTGGTTTGGTCCATAGGTAGGATTTTGTCTTTCAAGTAGGTGTAAATGGCTCCGTACCAAGGCAATTCATGTCCCATTAGTAAACAAATAGTGTGATGATGGGTAGGGTCAAATGCAGGTTGTCCCACTTCTTCTACCAGGAATTCATAGCTGGCACTCTGATCTGGCATTTGGAGAAGTGATGCTAAAGTAACCATTGTGTCTGCTACTTTATTTTTATCCCTTGGTATTTTCTCAAATGTGATGAGAATGAAGTATTTCTTGAGATTCTCAATCATGTTTTTGTATGGTATCAACTTATCATCTTTAGTTTGATAGTCATCATTGATTTGATTGATAACTAGTTGGCAATCTCCATAGATTTGTAACTTTGTTTGCATTCTAATGCCAATTTTATGCCGATGACCAATGCTTCATATTTATCTATATTATTTGTGCATGGGAACAACAATTTATATGATTTTGGAATTGTAGACCCTTGAAGAGTGACCAAAAGTATCCTAGCTCTTGAACCATGATGTGTATAGGAACCATCAAAATATAGTTTTCATTTCTCTACTTCAACATTTATGATTTCAGAATCTAGAAATTCCACTTGGATTGGATGTTCATCTTGTAAAGGTGACTCTGCTAACTGATCAACTATGACTTGGCCTTTGATAGATTTTTGGTCCACATATTCTATGTCAAATTCACTCAAAACCATGACCCATTTGGCCAATCTTCCATTTAATATTGTTTTGCTAAGAAGGTATTTCAAAGGATCAATCTTTGCAATGAGTCAAATTTTATGAGATGACATATAATGGAATAGCTTTTGGGAAGAAAAAGCTATGGCCAAACATGCTCTTTCAATGAAGGTATAGTTCAACTCATACTTCACCAATGTTCTACTTATATAGTAAATGGCCTTTTCTTTTGCTGATTCATCCTCTTGAGCGAAAAGCACCCCCAATGCATGTTTTGCAACTGAGATGTATATAATTAAGGTCTTGCCTCTGATTGGCAACATCAAAGTTAGAGGGTTCATTAGATATTTCTTCAACAAGGTGAAGGCTTCTTTACATTTCTCATCTCATTTGAAGATTGTGTCTTTGTGAAGGAGTTGAGTGAAATTGTGGCACTTTTTTGCTAATTGGGAGATAAACCTTTTGATGGATTGAATTCTGCCCCGAAGTGACCTCATTTGACTTATGTTTTAGGTTCCCCCATCTCCATTATGGCTTTGACTTTGGCCGGGTCTACCTCTATTCCTTTTTCTGAGATAATGTACCCTAGTAGCTTTCCTGATTAAACATCGAATGCACACTTCTTTGGATTTAATCTGACTTTGAATTGTTCTAATCTTACAAATATCTTCTCTAAGATGGGTAGATGTTCTTCACTTGAGTGGAATTTAGCAAGTATATCATCTACACAGTCCTCCATGAACTTTTGTATCATGTCATGGAATATGGTCATCATGGCTCTTTGGTATGTGGCTCTGACATTCTTTAGACCAAAAGGCATAATATTCCAATAGAATGTCCCCTGTGCATATGTAAATGTTATTTTTTCTTGATCCTCTAGTGCTATACTTATTTTATTATAACCACTAAACCCATCCATAAGTGAGAACATTGAATTTCATATTGTTAAGTCTACAATGGCATCTATGCTTGGTAGAGGGAAGTCATCTTTTGGACATGCCAGATTTAGATCTCTAAAGTCTGTGAAAATTTTGGTGAATTTGTCTGCTTTGGAAACTGACACAATATTTGAAATCTATTCTACACAATCAATGAGGACTCTTTTCACTCTATGATTGTGGATTAGGACCTCTATAGGCAAAGGTAGATTTTGAGGATGATTTAAAGACATATCATCTTATTTTGAAAAGGATAAGCAATGGGGTGCAACAAGATGTCCTACCATATTTTGGAATTTGTCCACATCTAGATTCAAGGGTACATTAGTCTCTACAAGGGCCTTTTCTAGAATCTCCTTATGAGTTGGTGAAATCTTGAGTAATTCTAGAATAGAGATTTGGGTCGGGGTTCTTTGTAATTGATCCACCAAATTATATTGCTTTGAAGTTGAAGATGAGGTTTGATTTGGTAAAAACATTCTTGGGGCACTTCCTAGTAAAGTGATCTTTGATGCTTTCCCCCTAGTTACAACATTAGATGTTGCCTCCCTTGGTTTCTCTTTAACCACAATCACATTTATCATATTTTCATCACCACTTAGAGTATTAATGGTGTTATCATAGGTATGAGAAAAACTTACTTTTTCATTACCTCTTTTATTATTGTGATTAGTATTTTATTTGATGACTCACCCTTTTCATGGTTTAGGAAAGGGTTTTTAAAGGTCTTATGATCTTCATTATTTTGAGGTCCTTCAAATTTTATGGTTCCATCATCAATTAGGTCTTGGACAAGGTGTTTCAATTTCATGCATTCATTTGTTTTATGTCCTTTGTTGCAATGATATTCACAATGGTGAGAATCATTCCACCAATTGGGCTTGACTTGGGGTTCATATGGACTTAACTTGGGTAGAGTAATGATTTCATTAGCTACCAAAGTCCTCAATGCATTTTCCAATGGTTCACCTAAAAAGTTGAATTTTCTCTTTTGATATGTGAAAAAGAAAGGATTAGGCTTGTTGATGTTGGAATTGGTAAAAGGATTGTCATTGTTGTTGTTGTTTGTTAGAATAATTGAGAGGGGGGTGAATCAGTGAACACAAGCTCAGTTAATATTGTGCTTGGTATACACTACACTCCATTAGTGTATACTGAAATGCTTCTTTTACCAACAATATTACTTTGTGTCTTTCAATCATGTTCTTCATTATAGATAAATGCAACATAATAAAGTCAATATCATAAGATCATAGACTCATCAATAAGTTACCCAATGTGTTCCTTATCCTCATCTGTCACGTACATCTTTCTTATGTATATTTCTCTATTCTTCATCTCTTTCACCTTTCTTCTGATGTTTCGGTATAGTAACTTAGAAGATAAGTAATGTCAAACTAGTTGACATCAATGACAACATAATAGTGATTTAATCATATTACATATCTAATCAGAAACTTCTCATGTGATCTATAATCATAGATTCTTCAATCAGATTCCAAATCCATTGTAGTTTATCAGTTGTTAGCATTATTATTCAAGTGTTGTTTTTGTTGTTGTAAGGAGCCTTGGTCGTTTGATTAACATTATATGTTGAGTTTTACCTGCTTGATAAATTAAAGGGGGTGGCCTTCAAGTTGTGGGCTTCCACAAATCCATTGTTCACAAGGTTTTTTTTATTGTTTTTTAGCCAAAATATTGGTTTATCATTCTTATTGTTGGCTCCTTTATTATTGTTGTAAAATTTTAGATAAGTTATTATTGTTGTTAGTGTTGGTATAGGGTTTATTATCTTTGAATAGTTTGATCTCCCCTCTTTTAACCAACACCTCTTCAATTTTAATCCCATTCTCAATGATCTTTTCGAAAGTTGTGGGACTTTGAAGTTGGAGCCTATAATTCATCTCCACATTTATATTTTTCATGAAGATCTCCATCTTTTCCTTTTTGGGTATGCTTCGTGGATATCTTGCAAAGACTATTCTCCACCTTTGAAGAAATCATAGGAAAGATTCACCATCTTGTTGTTTAGTGTCGCATAAGTTAAGCATGGTGATATTGTGCTCAATGTTGTAGGAACGAGTCACAAATTTAGAGGCTAATTCGTCAAATGTCTTTATTCCTTGTGGAAGTTTTGAGAACCATTCCATGGATTGGCCTCCTAAACTTCTCAGAAAAAGTCTCATTAGATAAGTTGTATCATTCATGAATTCGATGATTAGAGAAAAAACTCTCTAAGGTGATCTTTAGGGTCCAATTTACCCGTATATTTCTCATACTTAGAAAAGATCACATCTATCAGAAAAGGTGGCATAACTAAGCTCTTATCAAAAGGAAATGGGCACAAGGCGTTGATAGAGAATGGCTTAGATTTAGCTATCTTTTTTATTAGGTCGATTTGTGCTTGGAACATTTTTAATTGTTTACTCATCAAACCCATCAGATTATCATCTTTCTTGTCTTTCTTAAGTTGATCAACATCATAATCATGTGGAAGTTTCACCCTAGCTAAATATCTTTCCCTATCTCTTTCTATTAATTTGTCCATGACTTAAAGAAATTAAATGTCTTGAGACACCCTATTAACTTTATCTTTGAGTGTTTCCTTATGCCCTTGGTTGGCATTATTAATATTATCATTGTTTCCTCCATGAAGGTAATCGTGAAATGTGGAGTTTCTATCCATTCGGTCAATCCTATTCTCAAAAAGGTTTGGGAGACTATCCCCTTGGTTGTGACTTGCAAAGAAATTTTGAGATTCAAATTTGGGACCTCTTGTTCAATGAAAATGTCATCCTCTTGTAAGGATAATTTGAGTCTATGAGATCATGTAGAAACTGACATTCAACAGAGGTTTGATTTTGAATTGTTTTTCCCCAAACTTGGTAATTGTTTTCTTTTATGAAGAGATTAAAAATATAAGATGAATTTTCAAAATGAATATCTCTCACTTGTATGTATTTTTCAAAGAAAGCAATCACAAATACACTTTTTCTTTTTAACCCTCTATACAAAAAGTGTTTGAATTTGTAAGGACGTTATTAGAGGTTTAGCACAAAAAGACACATCAAGAAATCTACCTAGTTCACAAGTTGATTCGTAAACATGGCTCTATAAGGTAGGATTTTATAAGTTAACAAGTCATTTAATCAAGATTCCATTCAAAATGGAAATTAAGTTTTCATCCTCCAAAATCAAGAGGCTTCCCACCACTAGTATGTCAGAGTTTTGCGCAATCCTGTAGGACTACTCGAGGAAGTTCAAAAGCTTAATATCCTTTTGTCACACACCCCATTAAGGATGTATACATTTTATTTTAGAGTGGATCAGATTTTTGTGGCAAAAGAAAATGTATCCCACTTTGGGTTGTCCCTCTCACTAGCCTCATTTTAAGGCAAATCTTGGAAGGTAAGCCCACTATGGATCTAGCATGTTCATATTGAAAGAAATAAAATGGAATTCAGAGATAGGTTTTGGGAGTTTGATTCACCAAAAGGTGAAGAGCATATCCCTATCTATTTCTTGATTTCCAAACACTTTTAACAAGGTTCAATTTCCAAAATTCACTAACTAATGGGAATCAAGTA
The DNA here is from genome assembly GCA_027943335.1 of Chamaecyparis obtusa. Lineage (NCBI taxonomy): Eukaryota > Viridiplantae > Streptophyta > Pinopsida > Cupressales > Cupressaceae > Chamaecyparis > Chamaecyparis obtusa. Next base: position 24,664 of record BSBK01008086.1, on the reverse strand, counting down.
TTTCTACTCTTTTCCACAAACAAGGGGTTGTTCAAATTTAGTGTTTGATGTATTCCTTTAAGCTATTTTAAATACTAGATTTTAACGAAATCACAAGGCCACAATTTAAAGAAAAATTGACCGAGTTGAGGCTTACCTTAAATCAAAGCTAGCACAGGCTAGGGGCATTTTTGATGAATTCTTCATTATTTATGCTTATCTAGGGTGATTGTTCCTTCCTTTTTGCTTCTCCTCCAACAAGTTAGTCAACACAAACAAGCACAATGAAGAAAAATAAGAAAAAAATTGGAAACCTAACCTTATTTATCAAATTTGAGGCAAATTGATTAAGGTATATAAATCCAATTTAATGAAGAATATTTAGATTTGTAAGCTTATACAATTTTCAAATATTGCTCATATACCTTCATTTCTTGTTGTGAATCCTCTAAAACCAGCTTGATGTGTGCTATGTTCTCGTCCTTGATCTTTTTGGCCAAGGCTTTTTCCACATTGTTAAATCTGGTCTCTGGCTTTTGAATTATTCTATGACCAGTCATCTTGCAGACACAAAAAAATCATTTTTCAAATATTAAATTCTAGAAATTTTCAATTTAATTGAATGCACAACAGAATCTATTGAATGCACTATGTAAATGATTGTAAGCGCTATTAAAACTATCAAATGCACTACACAAAAAGATTAAATGCCTAGGAACAACATTTAAATGTGTTATTTAATCAAGCAAAGGTGTATAAAGAAATTCTTGAAAGTGTTGGAGAATAGACTAGAAGTGTTGTAGAGTGAGGGCACACGCGTTGAAATAATGAAGACAAGAAAGTAGAAAGATTGAAAGCACAAAAAATCTGTGAAAATGCACAAAACTTTATCATAGACATGTTGTTTTAGGAATTGTACACGCTAGAGGAAGGATTCTACGCGCTGGAGAACCTATCAAACATGCTGGAAAACCTACAAACAGAGAACAATAAAAAGATTTGCAAAAAAATAATTTACTTCTCTAAATTTAAAAATTCACGAGGCCTAATGCCCCATGGTGGACCCCATTTTGTGTACTAGGAATAGTACCTTCATAGGGTTAGTATCATCAATAAATCAAAATAATAATTAAATAGCCACAACAAGCAATCTAATTAGGAAAATGTAAAGATGATTAAGCACTCTATGGATCTCTAATTAGGGATGCTAATGATGAGCTCTCAACAAGCTCTCACTAGTGACAGTCCTAATATGAGAAAAATAAATGATAAACAATCTAATAACAATTAAATTCCAAATGAAAAGACTAATTAGCTCTAGATTTTTCCTTTCTAACTCAAATTGTAAGTGGTTTGATGCTTCTTAAAAATTGTGGATGATAAATGCTTGATTTTAGCCTTGCTTTTATAGATTTTGGCAAGAGTAGGGGGTGTAGTTGATATGATCATGGTTTGATGAGGTTTAAGTCCATGGTTCCACCTTTGGAAACCATTTAAATATTTTTTCCTCAAAGCTTGGGACAAGAGGACAAGATGGGTGGACAAGATGCTTTCTCCTTATGGGTGATGGAGATTTGATTTGAGCTTGATCCATGTGAGTTTGATCCTTAAATCCTATTGGTTGAGATATTTTCTCCCATTTGGTGGTTGAGGGAAAACAATATTTAATTAATATATTTAGCCATGTGTATCCCTTGAATGGGTTAATTTGATTTTAAATGAACTATGCATTGATTTATCATGATTTATTCAATTTAAATTAATTTTATGGCTTTTGATATTCAATTAAATTTGGATTATGGCTTGATTGCAACTTTTCTTTGATTTTAGCTTTGTTTGATTTAATTCCTTTGATTTTTTCCTTAGGGTCTCACTTAATTGATCTTGTCCAATTTTAGGTGATTATAGTATGAAATGAGCAACCTTGGTCAATTTATCAACCACAACCAAGATTACATCATGCTTGTGCCTAGTCATTGACAAACCTTGGACAAAGTCCATAGTGATAACCTGCCACTTGTATATTCTGGTATCTTATGAGGATACAAAAGTCCAGCTGGATGGACATGATTAGCTTTGACCCGCTAGCATTCTAGACATTGAGCTATAGATGTTACCACATCTCTTTTAAGTCTAGACCAAAATATAATGGCCGCATATCAACAAGCATCTTATTCACTCCTGGATGCCCTAAAAATGGAGTACAATGCATCTCCTTAAAAACCAATTTTCTTAACCCATCATAGTTGGGAATATACATCCTCCCTTGATATCTCAACATACCATCCTCATCAAAAGAATAAACATCAAAATGGTGGTCTATCAGATCATTCTATAATGTTTATTTGACCAACTCATAATGGTCATCACCTGTAAGGTTCTACAACATCTGTTCCTTTAGGCATGTTCGACTAGTGGAAATAGTTGAAATGTATCTCCTTCTACTTAAGGCATCAACTACCTTATTTTATTTACCTTTGATATATTCAATACCAAAATCATACTCACGCAAGAATTCTATCCATTGCCTCTATCTGGAATTAAGGTTGGGTTGAGTGAATATGTACCTCAAACCCATGTGATATGTTTTCAACTCGAAAGGATTACCTAAAAGATAGTGTCTCCACATCACAGGTGCATTAAATATGGCAACAAGATCTAAATCATGAGGTGTATAGTTAACCTCATACTGCTTCAGCTTTCATGACTCGTAAGCCACTACTTTACCATTCTGCATAAGTACACCTCTGGCTAAACCCTCACCTAAGGCATCGGTGATAACAATACAATGACCGTTAGGATTTAGTATAACTAAAATGGGAGTAGATTTGACTTTTTGCTTCAATGACTGGAAAGCTTTCTCATACACCTTTGTCCACTCGAACCTCTTCCCTTTCCTTTTAAAGGATGTAATGGGTGCCACTATCTTAGAGAATCCCTCCACAAACTTCCTATAATATCTTGAAAGCCCCACGAAGCTTCTAACTTCACTCACATTCTGTGGTTTTGGCCACTCAAGTATAGCTTGAATCTTTGCAGGATCCACTACAATTCCCATAGCAAAAATTATATGTCCCAAATAATGAAATTCTTTTTGATAAAATGAACACTTGGATAGTTTTCCATATAATTTATTATCCCTGAGGCATTGTAAAACTATACACAAGTGCTCCCCATGTTCCTCAAGATTCTTGGAATAAATTAAAATATCATCAATGAAGATCTCTACAAGTTTATCCAAGCAATCTCAGAACACACTATTCATCAAGTTCATGAATGCCACAAGAGCATTAGTCAGACCAAAAGGTAATACTACAAACTCAGAATGCTCGTACCTTGTTCTAAAGCTATTTTTTTTTATATCTTCCTCCTTGATCTAGAGCTCATGGTATCCAGATCTTAAGTCAATTTTTAGAACATCGTTGCTCCTTTCATTTGATCAAATAGTTCATCTATTCTTGGAAGTGGATATCTATTCTTTATAGTCACCTTGTTGAGAATTTAGTAGTCTATACATAACCTCAAGGTGCCATATTTATTCTTTATGAAGATCCCATGTGCTCCCCATGGTGACACATTGGGGCGTATGAACCCTTTGTCTAAAATTTCTTTCAATTGAGTTTTCAACCATACATTTTAGTGGTTTTCATTCTATATGCAGCCTTGAATTAAGGTTCGGTTCCAAGAAACACATCTATAGAAAAGTCAAATTATCTCTTAGGAGGCAATTCAAGTAGTTCTTCTGGAAATATATCTTGGAACTCTTACACGAAAGGATAATCATTTAGACTAGAAGGATTGTCTAAGTCTTTTGCATAAGCTACATAGATCACACATCCCTTCTTCTAGGCTTTCTTCATTTGCATTGTGGAAATAAGCCTTAGTTCCAAAGGCTTTTGAATATCCTTAACAATTATAGGCATACTTGAATCATATAGATATTGAATTAACTTATCCTTGCAATTCACAATGGCCTTGTGCTCAATTAGCCAATTTATGCCCAAAATAAAATCATAAGATTCTAAAGGAGTGACATAAAGGTTAACTTGTGTTTGAAAATTTGGAAATTCCAAATAACTACATGCTAGACACTGCTCAACCCTACACTCTTCCCTATTGTCATATTCAACCATCCATGCTTCAGATAAATAACCAGCTCCAACAAGTAATTCTGAAATAAACTTAGGATATAGATAAAACATTCAATAGCTCCAATACCAATCAAAACAAAAACATCATGTCCATAGATCTTACCAACTATTTGAATGGGAGTGACCTGAAAATCTACTTGGTGATGATCAACCATTGCATGAATCTGGTGTTGAACTTGAGGAGATTTACCCTCTCTATGAGTCATATTCTGAGGATGTTAAGCAACATAATGATTAACCCCACAATTAAATCATCCATTTCTTTGTCCTTGCCTCTTTTTAGTTATGTTCCTCCAGTTGTTTTCATTTTTTTCCCTTTCTTGTTATTGCCCCTATTCTGATTCTTATTCTAAGGGTTGTTATTATTTTTGCCCCCATTACCCTTGCCTTTACCTCTTAGGTTTCACACTTATTAACATCCATTTTTCCTTGGTTTATCATTGTCATAATTTCTCTTGAATCCTTGTGAAGTATCATTTCACTGTGAGGTTCTGATTGCTGGTATCCTTTTTAGTTTCTCTTCTTATAATAATGCCTTAGCAAATGTGAATTCCATAGTTTTTGGTTCATGCATATCAACCTCAAATCCAATCTTTGGATGTAATCCCAAAATGAACATACGTGTCTTGAAATGTTAATCTTGCAGATATTATGGAACATATTTCACCAAATGGAAAAACCTCTCATGATACTTGGTCACAGACAAGACCTCTTGGATCAAATTTTGGAACTCAGATACTTTCCTGTCATAAAATAGTTGTGGTAACCATCATTTCCTAACGAGGACTAGGACATCCTTCCATGATACCTATCATGGTCGCAACTTCTTCTCAGCCATTTCATTATTCTACCATGTAGCTTCTTCTCCAATCAGTTGGAAAGCACCCCATAAGACCCTAGATTGTCCAAAATGATGTTGAACATGACAGTACTTTTCCATGGAGATGATCCATGCCTCTACATCATCCCTTATATTTTTTCCATCAAAACTAGGTGGTATGACCTTTTTAAGATCCTTTCTTAGTTCCTCAACTATTCAGTCATTATTTAGATCTCCTGCTTTTTCCCCAATCTCGACATCTCTCTTATGTTGTTCCTCAATCCTCCTATTGTCTTCCTCTTTTCATAGAATTTCAAGCCTTTGATCCTCCACCTATTTCCTACAAGCTTCATCATCTTGCTAACCCTCATTCTGTCTACCCCTAAAGTCATTTTCAATGACATTCATCTGATCATTTTGTTGTTGCAAGATGCTCCTTTGTTCAGCTAAGAGGGCTATGATTTCATCTAGCCTTTGATTAGGAAAACTATTTTTCTCATTGCTAGTTCTGGATCGACCATTGTTCTGACTTTGCATGATGCCAATCTATTCCTAAACCATGCATAAACACAGCTTTAGCATAGAAGACCCAGGCCCTAGGGCTTAAACATAACTCAAATACCACATGTAAAGAAAAAATTTCCCATAAAGAAATAAACATGATACAAGCCTTAAAATTACTCAAGGTTGAAAAATAATATCTCATGTATATATCATTAATGATAATAATTCACCAAATTGTTGATATACAATAATCATGAAAAGGAGTTACAAATTACAAAATTTGACCAAATCATTGAAAAGTACAATCATATAGGTAGTATAAATACAACATAATGTCGATCCAAACCATATAAATCAATAAGATAGAATAAAAATGATAAACATAATTTTTCAAACTGTCAAAATCATGGTAACAAGGCACCACATTGTCAGCAATCCTTGTCTCCTAAGCCTTTAGACATCACATCCACCTGCAAATCCTAAGATAGGAGTGTGGTCCGGGCACTTTTTCCACCCAACCATGGAGTGGTTAGCTCCCCCAAGGCTTACCCTAAAATGGAAAGCACACCGACCCTTCTCGAGGAGAATAGCTTGTCGGCACTGATGGATTAGAAGAATATGATGCAACTATGAATCTAACTACTTAACATTCTTTAGTCTAAGTAGAAATCCTAATCATAGGGTGAAAGAGAGAAAAATTACATTGATAACCAAACATATTAAAGATACATATGTGAAATGAAAACTTTGGCTAAAGTATCTTTACTATATCATTTTCACTTACAGGTAATTATAGATAAATTACCCTTCTCTATCTATTCCACATTAGGCATCAATTCTCAATAGAATAAAATTCATAGGTAGTTTTACTGGGTTCATTCATAAAATACAATTTCTATTTCTATCAATTTAATTTCCTAAAAGTTAAATAAACTAATAAGCTCCAAATGAAGTTTAAATATCCTCATTATTTCTACAAAATTCTAGAACATAAAATGAAAGTGTCAAGTGTTAAAAATAATATTCATTTATTTAGCATTTCCTACCAAAACCAATTTAAGATTGATGACCACAACATTATCCCTAAATTGTTCAAATAAACACACTTGTTCATATAGGACCATCTCTAGTTTTACTTTCTCCTGAAGGTTTAAGTTTAAAATTTTTAAAAGACAACTCAATCAAAACAAACAGTTTGATTCTATCTGGAACATTCATTCCCAATATTACTTAAAGAAAAATAGAGACATCTTCATAAATTATGATCGTTTTAAAAGAAAATAATAAAAATAAATAAAATGATCTTCAACAAGAAATTTTGATTTCTAGTCTGGCTATAAAGACTCTACTAGCGTCTTTACTATTCTTGAAGGTTTTGATTTCAAATTATAATGAGTGGCATTATCTTTTGGAATGAGTCAGGCTTAAGTGCACTAAGTTTTAAAACATTGGAAGATCCACAGCTAGTTTAAAATATAAACATAATATCATCACGCGGTACTCAAATTTCCCACATAACCATTTGGTTATCCCAGGCAGAACTGTAGAGAATACAACTGATTCAACCATTCCCCCTAACTGATAATATGGTGAGGCTGTCAGTTGTTCAAGAAGACACCCAAATTAGCACACCAAGCATTTTTTTTTAAAGTATCAACTTAATTCAATCACTTGGCTCAAGTTAAGAAGTTGGCTGCCTCTTACTCATTCTATGATCTTTTCTAAGGGTCAGTAAGTTTATACATCAATTCATGCAGGAACATTATGACTGAGGAGAAATGACTTGACTCTTTAATTCCAAGATTATAATTGCTATGCCAGATGTTGGCCAGTGCCCACTACATCCTATGGTCACTGTTTATAGTGAAAGTTTGGAATAGAGCAGGAATCTCGTAGCTCAAGAAGTGCTACAAAATAGCCAATACCTTTTTGTGTCAGGGATGAGTTGTAGTGATATAAGATATCAAACAATTGCCATTTACAGGATGAACTCCACTCCATGGCTATTTTGTACTGGATAATCTATCCAATTTCATTTGGCAGGACAAACATATTTGACTATCTCAATATAAACTACGATTCATATACCAGTTGCTGGAAAGTGGGTCATCCGGATCCTAGAATTCTTAGTTTGCAATGGTGTGTTCTCTAGGAAATATGAATCCATTTTTAATTCAAACTTACACAAGGAATTGAACAACAAAATTCAACCTTATCAATGTGCATCCCTCATCCACTCCTTTGCTTCTCCTTTATTTTTGGTGGCATGATTAATTTTAAGGAAAAATCGCCCAATAATGAAATTGGGCATGGCATCAATGTTGTTGAATTGGTTCACACAATCAACTATTGATGGCATTTCTAGATTGGAAGGAATTTAGACATGAATATATTACTTTTAATGAAGAAGATCTTCCTTATCATGCCAGGGATATACACAGAATTCTATAGAATTATAAATAAAATATTTTAAAGCAATCACAGTTCAAGGAAAAGTTTCTACTCTAAAAAGGTAACAAGTGATGTAGAAGCATCCTAGGATTCTTGGAAATCCTATATCAACCAAAAATATATTTGTCTTTGAAGGTAGATTGTTAATTTTGATATTGGTTTGGTGGAATACTTGGTCGATTTGGAAGACTAGTTGCTCGGTTTCAGTGTTTATCGGGGTGTTATGTCTCTGAAGAACACTCAGTAACTGTTGGTGTCAGTTTCTTCTAGCGCTTGGTAATTACAGTGTTGTTCGGTCATGCTTGGCATGGTCGGTTAACTGGCGCTCAATGATTTCCCTATTGCTCGGTGTTCTTTCTTACTAACTTGGCTTGTTTGGTTGGATCTGCTTGGCTGACTGGTTCTATTGATTTGGGTCGTACTCCTTGAGTTATGGATTGAGTGTTGGATATGTTGGACCTAGATCTGGCATGTTTCTTTTTTCTATGTGGATCTGATGGCCATTTGGGGCCATCTTGGGGAGTTTATTTATTTTGTAAGGCTATTGAGATCTAACCGATGTTTTAGCATTTAATATTTGTATATCCTTGTAAGTTGACCTATGGCTAGGATTTAGTATTTAAATAGATGTTTGTGTAGATGTTTAGGGAGGAAGGATTAGAGGTAGATAATGGAAGTTAGTAGCATGCGAGCTTAGGACAAGAAGATTTCTTGGAAGTTGTAAGTACAAGTTCAGATCTTTCTTGGGGTCCTAACAGTATCTTGTCTTGTGACAGATTTAAGCTAGCTGGAGTTGGGGAAGTTGTGGAAAGGCCTGGATCCTACAAGATCTTGTAGACTGTTACCTTCTTTGTATTTGGCCATAATCAGAAAGGCCTTACAACCTGGCACATTGCATGTAATCGGTAATTTAATGAATGAAGGTACCTGTTTTAATCTAGATTTGGTGTTTATTCTTGTGTAATTCCGATGTGCTAGTTTTGGCTGCAAGTTTGGACAATCCTTTATTGGATCCTCTAACTTTGGATGTGATAGTATCAGAGCAAGTTGATCTTGAGCGTGTGAATTGATCTCCAAGCTGAGATAGTTTGCACTAGGACCCTGTTGGTGATTTATTACTATTGGGAAGCAATTTATTCCAGTAGATTATGAGTTGGATATGTTCAAGAAGATGAAAGCTTTGAAGCAGACAAACAAATTGGTGCAAGAGTATATTGAGGAGTTTTATCAGATCTTGATTAGAACTGGTCATTCAGAAGTTGATAAAGAAAAGGTTGCTAGGTATGTCTATGGTTTGAGACCTAGTATTCAAGAGGAGCTATTGACAGTTCAGATGACTACAACAGGAGATGCTTATCATATGGCATTGAGGATTGAAGAGAAAATGAATAAGAAGTTTGAAGGAAGACATAATAACAGGAACAATGGTGGTAAGCCTAATGAACCAGTTGTTGAAATGGAGAATTCTAAGAAGACTAATGAAGGATCAAGTAGGGATCAAGATAGTAAGAATTACAATATTGGACAAAGAGAAAGGTGGAAGAATAAGTTCACCAGTACTTGTTATAAATGTGGTGAAGAAGGTCATAGAAGTTAGCAATGTTCTAAGAAGAGAGTGGCACTAGCTACCGAAGAAGAAGATGTTGTGAATGTTCTAGAAAAAGGTGAGTCATTTATCACTAGCAGGTTGGCTACAAGTTTTTCTAAGCTAGTGCAAAGAAGAAATTTGTTCAGAACCATATGTAAATGCAAGGATAAGGTATGTAATGTTATAGTTGATGGTGGTAGTTCTGAAAACTTTGTTTCAAAAGAAATGGTTAGTAAATTTACTTTGGAAAGAAGGAAGCACCCTAACGCTTATCAAGTTAGTTGGATACAAGATGTGTCTAAGGTTAGGATTGAGGAGCAATGCTTGGTTAAATTTTAGATTGGATCTTATCATGATGAAATATTGTGTGATGTGTTACCGATGGATGCTTGTCATCTATTGCTCAGTAGACCTTGGTAGTTTGATAGAAATGTTTTGTTTGATGGTCGTGCTAACACCTATGTGGTTAGGCATGATGGAGCTCGACATAAGTTGATACCTTTACAAGGGAAAGGGGCTAAGGAATGTGGATTTTTTAGATATTATGACAAACCTCTGGATTAGAAGGATGTTGAACTGATTCCTACATAGTCTAATTTGAAGGAGAAGGAGAATGATATAGCTGAAGAGTTTGTTGAGATCAAGAGACAGATGATCTTTTTGATAGAGATGATATAGAAGATGGTGAGATTTACGACACAAAGAGATAAAGATGATATCAAGTTGGGTGAGGAACCTGAAGAAGATAAGACTGACCGAGATGCTAATGTGATTGGTAGTGGTAAAGATGGTCAGAATCAGTTGTTGACAGTTGCTGACAGAAAGGAAGGGAACAGTGAAAAGAAGAATGGCTTGTTGCAGGAGACATACAATAAAGTGTAGACAACATCAAATGAAGGACAAGATGAGATATGGATGAAGAACAGATTTGGCATACCTGTTTTGATTCCCTTGAGGCATTCTTGATTTCCTTATAAGAAAATCTTTTCTGCCTAGGGTGTCAGATGCAGGAGCATCCTAGGATTCTTGGAAATCCTGTATCAACCAAAAATATGTTTGTCTTTGAAGGTAGATTGTTAGTTTTTACATTGGTTTGGTGGAATACTTGGTCAGTTTGGGAGACTGGTTGCTCGGTTTTAGTGTTTACCGGGGTGCTTGGTCTCTAAAGAATGCTCGGTAACTATTGGCGTTGGTTTCTTCTAGCACTCGATAATTACAGTGTTGTTTGGTCATGCTTGGCGTGGTCGATTAACTGGCACTCAGTGATTTCTCTGTTGCTCGGTGTTCTTGCTTACTAACTTGGCTTGTTTGGTTGGATCAGCTTAGCCGACTGGTTCTGTTGATTTGGGTCGCACTCCTTGAGTTATGAATTGACCATTGGATGTGTTGGGACCTAGATTTGGTGTGTTGCTTTCTTCTATGCAGATCTGATGGCCGTTTGGGGCCATCTTGGGGACTTTATTTATTTTGTAAGGCTATTGAGAGTCGACCAATGTTTTAGCATTTAATATTTGTATATACTTGTAAGTCAACTTGTGGTTGGGATTTAGTATTTAAATAGATGTTTGTGTAGATGTTTAGGGAGGAAGGATCGAAGGTAGATAATGAAAGTTAGTAGCCTGCGAGCTTAGGACAGGAAGATTGCTTGGAAGTTGTGAGTACAAGTTCAAATCTTTCCTAGGGTCTTACTAGTATCTTGTCTTGTGAAAGATCTGGGATAGATGGAATTGGGGAAGTTGTGGAAAGGCTTGGATCTTGCGAGATCTTGTAGATTGTTACCTTCTTTGTATTTGGTCATAACCGGGAGGGCCTTACAGCCCGGTACATTGCATGTAATCATTAATTTAATGAATGAAGATACCTGTTTTATTCCAGATTTGGTGTTTATTCTTGTGTAATTCCATTGTGCTAGTGTTGGCTACAATTTTGGACAATCCTTCATTGGATCCTTCGACCTTGGCTACATCAACAAGGAACCTGGTTGTTTACGCAGTGAGTTTCCCTGAGATGATTTTCTTAACACTTCCTTCTTTGAATAAATTCCTAAATTAGTATGCTACTTCTCCCAAAACTTCTACGCATCTCCTTCCATCCTCTTCTCTGCATTTCCTACCTTGCTATGCATTTACTACCCTTGCACATTACACTTAATCTCCTCCCTTATTTACATGCATCCGTTCCTATTTTCACATGCCTTTCCCTCCAATTATGCCTCATGGCAGGGAGTGTTCTTCTCCCCTCATTATTGGCATTTGGGATGCCTAAAAAAAGCTTGCATCGTCTCCTATTTGAATTCAAACTGTGGGTTAAGAAGTAAAACTTGCCTCCTGCTAATTCTATTTGACTTCAACAACTGCCAATTTAGTTTAAGGTAAAAAATAATAGTCTGAACAAACTCCTTAGTTTTGGTAACTAGTTAAAAGATATTTTAAGGAAAGGTCAAGGAGTAACATGAACAAATTTTATATATATATATATATATATATCCAATTTTAAATTCTCTAATAAAATGGAAATTGTTTCCTTTAATTCCTTTCCATTTTAATATTTATCTAATCAAATAGAAATAATTCATATTTTAAGAAACGTATTTATATCAAAAATAGAAAATCCATACACAATATAAATAAATTTCTAAACAATCATTGCATTAACTTCTTACAAAATTTTAAAATGTCTATGTGGTGTGTGTAATTCAAATTTTCTATTCACACCCTTACTGAGGAGCTAGGCTCCCCCTACCTCGACCACACCCTGTCTTCATATCATGTCAACAAATTGAACATTGAAATTTTCCATCAGTAGGTTAGTTCCCAAAATCAATAAGCAATTTAACTTACAAAATTTACATCATGTACATTTCTAATGTAATCAAATAAAATGATATAAAGAACATATACCCGTTCTTAACATGATAATCATTAATCACTTTTAATTTATCATGCAAACGAAAAAGAAAATCCATACATATATTAATTTATTCATTAAATAAAAAACATCTCTCGCAAAGCTTTAATTAATGGACTTAGGTCGTCTACAAGCGACCAAGTCAAAAGTCAACAAAAAGCCGCCAATTATGTTTAAAAGTTTAGTGTCTGAAAAATCGGTTATGACAATTTCATATTGAAATTCTTCATGACAAAATGTTTAATTATCGGGATATGTTTGACCAAAGATTGGAGGTGATAAGTGACTATGATGAGTAAGGGGTTAGAAAAATGACATTTTGAATACTTTTTACTATGATGTATAAAAACCATATCAAATTTGATCATGACAAAAATTGAAATCTTAGTTATAAACAGTCGTCTTGTCAAAAAAAATGTTATAAAATTTGTGGACATTTTTATCATTTAAAACATTTTAACTCAAACAAATATGGTTAAGGGAGAGAAAGAAAACCTTAATTGTGTTCCTAATTTTTTTTATATTCTTTGTGAAGTATTTTACAAGAACCCCGGGTCATAAAAGTTACCAAAACTACAATCGTTTGACTCATGTCAATCTCTGTAATGGCACTATGCAATGGGTGCATATATGCGGGCATAAAATCAAAACCCATTTTGATACTAACTTTCTTTGATTTTTGCCATAGCTTGGCTATATGTACAATTATTTGTGCAGATCTACATAGACTTTTGACTAATATGCCTTATTATTAATGGTTACTTCCACCTTTTTGATGCCTTTGTGATGATATTTTTTGGGGCTTAGAACCATTATTTGAGTTCTTAGAAATATCAATAATATTTTATCAAATTTTCGTCTCACCCTTCATTGCAACTGTTGTACTTTGACTGTAAATTTATAATGGGCGATGAAGCAATAAAACTTAAGAGCTAATTGCTTTCAAAGCCAATGATTTTGAAATCTAAGATTTGTCATCTAATGTAAAATGATTATAGAATTTTAAAGTTGGGTCTCAACCACTTACAAGAGAAGATCATGTTTTACATACACATTTAGCAATAGGATTTACCGACGACTCTAAATTGAGAAAGTGAAGCCCACTTGTTAGGTATCTTGAGTAGAGATTGAGGATAGACTGTTGGGACATTGGAGTTGATTTCTACTGTGTTGGGCCACAAATTGTCACTCACTACAATTACCTTTCTTCTGGCATCCACTAAGTAATCCTTGTTGGAGAGTTTAGATGCATAGCTTACTTTTAAACTTGGATGTGCTAATAATTGCTAGCATAGAGTCCCGAGCCTAATCAATTTTAAAATATAAAAAAATTAAAAACCACAACATAAAGGTAGTTTCTAGATCAATCAAACATGTCTATAAGATGTTGATTGTGTAGTTTTTTTTAACTATACTTTTGCATTAAACACAACTTTGTGTACTATTATTCTATTACCATAGAGAATCCAAGTAGATCAAGTCTCTTTGAACAATAACTGACTGTTTAAGAAGACCGGCATACCAAGTCTCTTTAACAAAAGTACTAGATCACCTTATTCTTAATGAAAGATCCAATCCCACCAAGTTCCTTTAATAAGAAGATTGGGTCGCCTTAATCTAAATCAAAGATCCAACCCTGCCAAGTCTCTTTAACAAGAAGATTGGTTCATCTTATTCTAAATGAAAGATCCAATCCCATCTAACTTTCAACAAGGATGCAATGCTACAAATTACTAGGGGAAATAACATCCTTATTCTCCTTTGAGAGAATTTTTTCCTTATGAATCTTAATAGATGTTATTTATCAACTAGATACCCCATTTAAACCTTTGTTCCTTTTTGCAATTTTTAATCGTGATTTGATGTTTCTTTAGCTTTTGTGCACTCACTTGCAAGATTATAGTTCTTTGCATCATTTATGCTTCATGAAAATATGAGTTGATGTCTTTAGGAGTTTCTAATGCAAAATTGAATTAATATTCTTCTTCATTTCTCTGCACTCACAAAAGATAATAAAAAATAAAAAAATGGTAACATATGCAAACTTCAAATTGATCAATTTCAGTGTTGATATAAATCTATAATGTATTCAAGTCTTGAAGTGATTAACCCGAGGTAGGCCTACGTAAGTTGGTGTCCTTATGGGGTATGAAAGAGTTGTCACATTCTTGCAACCCTGTAGGATGTTTCAACTCTTTTGAGGCTTCATTAGATATAGATTCGCAAGACACATTGAGACATGGACATTGGCATTTAGATGTAACATACGAATCTAATGTTGAAATAATGCCACATGGTCAATCGTAACAAATCACCATCACGACTTATTCTGTCCCATCTAATGTAATTTCTCGTCATCTCACGAGGATGTTGTGCTTTAGATTTAATGTCAAAGATTTAAGCGCTTAAAGCTTTCTTAGACAAAAAAATGTTAGCTCCTGCCATGAGCAATAAAACAATCAAATTTAAAAACAAAACAAATTTTTGATCACATAAACCCTCCCTACAATTACCCACTACCAAATCATACATCAAATGGAAAAACAAATTTTGTTGCCTCTTTTTGCAACTCACAAATCCTAAATTATAAACTAGCCTTAACTATATTCTTCAATGTTGGAACAATAAATTTTGCATCAGAAATGACTAGTTTATCAAAAAAAATTTATATTGCAACTACCCACTACCAATTTAAAGCTGCCAAAATCCTTGTTTGAGAAATGAATTGAACAGTCTCATATTTTTTTCCAAGTTGATTTGGTTGGTTTGGTTGTGAGTGTGTATTGAAATATTTAAAAAACCTAGATTTATACTCTAAATATTAAAAAAATCTTAGATTTTTTTAATTTTAAACTAAAACTCCCTATATATTCTAATAACGGTTAAGGAGGCGGCTTTCTCCATAAAGATTTACCGTCAATATATTTACCGTCAACTTTGGACGCTGGGCTTCATATTTACCGCTTCAGATTTACCGTTAACTTGGCAGAGATTTTTTAAGCTTTTTCACTTGCGGAGTTTTTTTTAAAGATTTTTTATTTTTTGGCTTTTCTTTTGCAGAAGCTTTTGGAGTTTTTTTTAAGCTTTTTCACTTGCAGAGTTTTTTAAGCTTTTTCATTTCTTAGCTTTTCTTTTTTAGCTTTTTCATCATAACTCTTCAGTGCTAGAGATTGAAAAATTCATAAAATTCATTATATAATATGTTGGTGTCTTTAGTTTTTCCGTATGCATCGTTTGATTGAGCTCGTACAACAGTTGTGGTTTTGTGTGCTTGTTTCATAAATCTTGCCCATGAAACCCTGGCAGGCAGTAACAATCGTATGGTTTGGTGTATCTTTAAAAGTTTACAGAACTACAATAGAGATTTCATTACAGACTTTTGCAGCCAGTTTAGGGTCCATCAGTAAATGTTTGTGTATTTAGCTTCTGTTTAATCCCCTCTTTCAGTGTAAACTTTGAACTGTGTAATCCCATCACAGTGTGTTTAGCTTTGAACTGTTAGCGCCTTGTGGTTCTGGATATCTATTTTGACGTTAATTTTATTTATTTATTTTTCATACGTCCGAGGCTAATAATTTCTTTATGCTAGAAAGTCAGTCGCCTTGTCATTCTGCCACTTTTTCCATATGTGAATGGCGTTGATGGCAGTGTTAGTGTAGTTTTGTGGAGTTCTTGCTAAACTTATTTGATCAGACAGGGCCTCTTAAGCTCTTCTGTAGTGTGGATTGCTTTCAGAAGGTTTTGCAGTCAATCTAGAAAGAGAAAGAAAATTTGTTAGGCCAAGTTTAATGCCTATGGGAGTCATAGAAAACCAGGCAATTTACAGAGTACTTGAGCTGTCAAATTTATGCCATTTCTAGATTATGTAAAGCCAGTTGGCAGAAACTACAAACTTCCTTGCAAGCATGTCTGAGATTTCAGTTGACTTGGCTCTGGCCATGGAAACAGGCATAAATATGGTGACATTCAATGCAGGTCTGGCTGCAGGGTTTGGCTCTGCATGCAAAACTTCAGGATCCACAATGCATATCTCAAAGGTAACATTTCCATTTTGTTTTAGTAAACTTTAGTATTTCAGAATCTGAACAGTGTTACTTGATATAGGAGAAGTTTCTAGGTGAAATTCTCTACTTTTGTTTAGTAAACCACACTATGGTTCACCGTTTATGAGTTGTACCGAGGTTTATTGAGTTTCTCCACTGGCTTCATCAGCTGTTCTATTTTCCCCCTGTTTTTGTGAAGTTTTTCTGTTAACCTCTCTTTTTAGCTGATGGATTTGGCGTTGAATCCATTATCAATTCTTCTATTGGGTTGTAAGATTGATGCATCAGTGGTGCTGTGCAAAAGTGTGATGGCTTCATCCTGGCAAGAGCTTATTCAAGAGAAGTCCTATATTTCCTTTCAAAGATGCCGTCACGAAGGTAATTTTTAATTTCAAAGATACTTAATAACATGTAGAATCTAATCATAATTTTCTTTCATATTAAGTATAAAGCAAATCAAAATTTATTGTAAAATTTTAATGTACATATTATATGAATGTTTGGAATGCTTGGTTTACTTAATGAAACTGACAGGGGAAGGAGATTGATTGATATCATCTAATATTGATTCAGAAACATGATTGTCATTACCCCATATCTCAGCTGGTGATAAAATAGTTGATGCTAGTTTCGCTTACTAACATTTCTATTGTTCTGTGGATGATTTACTTTTTATTACAAGCCTGCAGAACCTTAGATGAAATACAATTATGATCAGATTACTTTTCATTACAAGCCTAACATTCCCAGCTATTTATTAGATTCAGTTGTCTTTTAGTTTTCTGACTTCAAGACACTGTTATGCTAAACAATTGTTTGTGATGATTTAAGTTTGAGGGCATGGGGAGAGTAAAAATATCTGTATTCAAGATACAATAGTACGACAATGATTTTTGCTTGCATCAAATCTGGCATATAGGCTTTTTTGAATTTGCAAACTACACTGTATTTGACATCTCTCACATATAGTGATTTTTGCTGGATGTATTTCTTCTGTGGTTATTCACTTTTTGCATCCATTTGTTTCCTTCTTTTATTGAGTTTTTTGGTTGTCACTTGGCCTGGTCAGTTTCTTGTCAATTAAGATCATTAGAACATAGTTGCATGGTTACTTAATGCTAAAGTCTCTCTCCATGCTAAAGTCTCTCTCTGTGGCAAAAACACAATGACTTAATAAGCACCTTTTCTGCACTCATGTTGACCATAATGATGAATTCTTATATATGTTAACTAATTTTGAAATTAGTTGATTCAGAATTAACCTGACTGATATTTTTAAGAAAATGATTCTTTACTTAATGTTGTTTGTATTGACAGGTCATTCAGTACAACTTTGGGGTTCACATATAACTCCAGTAAATGAATAAGGAAACCCTTTTTTATTTTAGAAATGATCGGATTATTGGAAGCACAATTGATAAGTTCCCAGAGATGTGATCATAATCATACCCTCTATTATTGTGGTGAGACAAAGGATGGTCAAAATTAACAATCCAGGATGGTTTATGGTTTGAAGTGTGCAGTTCTACACAGATAAATTTGTCAATACTATTACTGGTAAGGAGGTATTATTTACAATAAGCATGCAGGATTGTCCTTGGAAACTAAAGGATTTCCTAATGCAGTTTAATTTTCTATCTTCCCTCTCCCAATGAAATTTACAAGTTAACTTTCTATCTTGCCTCTCCGGTGAAATTTACAAGCATTCTATGCTATTTAAGTTTTGAGCTCTCACTCAGCATCTAGGTAACTATTTTTTCTTTCTTTTGAACTCACAACTCAATAATTATTCTTGTGATTTCAGTAGAGGAACCACATACTGGTCATTGAAAACTATTGGATGCTGATAATGCCTGGATCTGGTTCAAGCATCTGACGTGCCAGAGGCAATTGGCATTTTCTGGTACTGTTGCTTACTATAGTCATATCTTTGC
Source organism: Chamaecyparis obtusa (assembly GCA_027943335.1). NCBI lineage: Eukaryota > Viridiplantae > Streptophyta > Pinopsida > Cupressales > Cupressaceae > Chamaecyparis > Chamaecyparis obtusa. The sequence goes on along the minus strand of BSBK01008086.1, from coordinate 6,287 downwards.
CACGTTTGCAAAGTGATGCTGGAGTTGTTGTCTGTAAAGTGATGAGTATTTGAATAGTTATTGCAAGTCAATGCTTCAATTTTGATATTACAGTTCCAGTTTGAATTCAATATCAGCTAATTTGTAAATTGATATGTAAATAAATTTATTATTTAATATAATTTTTTTATTTGGGAGGGGTTGAATTTGCTCCCTCCTTTAGGTTGGAGAGAATGGTCATTGGTCATGATCATTCTTTTCTGTGTAAAGTCTGTGTGTTAATTTTTTATTTATTGTATTTTTGCATCATCACATTTATTTTTATCATTATATCTTTTAATTATTATGTAATTTGATAATATTGTAAAAATTATTATAGTATTATTAGTGAGTTGTGATCTGAACAAATTTTATTCACTTTATTTTATTTTCAGAATCCATTTAATGATTTATTCATTAATAGTAGAGTTCACTTATTTTGATTCATTTTGACATTCACTTTATATGTCTATATGATTCATTATTTGTTTGAAGTCTTCACTAATTCTGAAATGTATTTTGTACTGTCTTTTGGCATTCATTAGTTCTGAAATGTATTATTGTTTATTGTTTATTGAAGCATGGGTTTGAATTTTGGCGTTGACTTTCATATGATCAATTTTTAGATTTACAAACTTTGTGCTGTTTAGATTTACATACTTTGTGCAGGTTATATGTGTACAAACATTTTTTCAATTTCCCTTTATTATGTAAGCAATGAAATAATAAATAAGAAAATAATGAAATGAAATGAAAACATTTTATTGGAAGCCACATTGTTTGAAGCATATCTTATGCGACCCAGGGCGGCTAATGCTTGTCAAAAAGCATTTATAACTAATCATGCAGGTGATTTTGGACTCTTATTAGGAATCTTAGTTTTTTATTGGGTAATAGGTAGTTTTAAATTTCAATATTTGTCTGAAAAATTCAACGAATTGACTGTCGTTGATGGGGTTGGTTCATTTTTTGTTACTTCGTGTGCTTTTCTCTTATTTTTAGGTCAAGCAGCCAAATCTACACAATTTCCGCTTCATGTATGGTTACCTAATGCTATGGAAGAGCCTACTCCTATTTCAGCTCTTATACATGCCACTACTATGGTAGCTACATGAATTTTTCTTGTAGCTCAATTGTTTCCTCTTTTTAAAGCTCTACCGTCAATAATGTATCTTATCTCTTGGATAGGTGGAATAACAACTCTATTGGGAGCTACTATGGCTCTCGCTCAAAAAGATCTTAAAAAAGGGTTGGCTTACTCTACTATAT